>PNRQ01000242.1:0-53269 GCA_003439915.1 Trichoderma atrobrunneum | reverse complement strand
TCCTTGGCCCCTCCGGCCCCGGCGCCGAGTCCGTGTCCGCCTCGGACGGCACCTTCTCCGAGATCCAGTGGCGCCGGCGTCTCGAGACGTTCGATAACAACGATGCTGCCATCCCGGCCTCGGGACCAAAGGGCGAGCTGGATTCTCTTTGTGATCTGGGCATGCTGACGGATCGTGGGAGGGAGACGACGTACGCACTCGGCACAAGACTCCGCAAGCTCTACGTCGACCACCTGGGTTTCTTGCCCGCCAGCATCAAGGACGCCGACTTCCTCTACCTCCGCACGACCCCGATCCCGCGCGCCCTCGAGTCCATGCAGCAGGCCTTTTTCGGGCTCTACCCGCCTCACACCCGCGCGGCCGACTTCCCGCCCCTGACCATCGTCTCCCGGAACCCGGCCGACGAGACCCTCTTCCCCAACGACAGCAACTGCCGCCGCTTCGCCTTTTTGTCGCGGGCCTTTGCTCAACGAGCTGCAGACCGCTGGAACGACACCGACGAAATGGCCTACGTGAACAAGAAGCTGGCGAAATGGATGCCCGCCGACAGCCCGCGCATCGCCGTCGACTCCCGCCCGCGCCTCATCGGCATCATGGACACCGTCAGCTCGACAATGGCCCACGGCCCGGCTACACGACTCCCCAAGGAGTTCTACGACCCGAAAGCCCGGAGTATCATGGAGACGATTGCCGTCGAGGAGTGGTTCGCGGGTTACAAGGAGAGCCAGGAGTACCGCGCCCTGGGCATCGGCTCCCTGATGGGGGACGTCGTCGCCCGCATGGTTTCCACCGCCGAGCGCAACGTGCCGCCTCCCGACGCCGAGTTCGTCCAGACGCCCGGCCAGCACGGAGCTGCCTCTTCTTCTACCATTGAAGGTCTGAATAGCAAGAATAAGAAGAACAACGGCGAAGATGATGGCTTCCGCTTCGGCCTCAGCGGCTGCCACGACACCACCCTCGCCGGCATCCTCGCCAGCCTAGGCGCTTTCGGCAACGACGCCTGGCCCCCCTTCACAAGCCACATTGCCATCGAGCTCTTTCGCTCCAACTTCAACAACGACAACACGGACGTAGCAAAGCCATCCTCATCCCTCCTCTCCTCCCTCTGGCCCTCCTCCTCCTCCTCCAAACCAACCCCCATAGGCCGCAAGCCCACCTCATCCCTCACCCCGCGCGAAAAGGAGTCGTTGCAGGGCTACTTCGTGCGCCTGCGCTACAACGACACTCCCGTCGTGATCCCCGGCTGCAAGACACCGGGCAACCACCTCGACGGCGACGAGTCCTTTTGCACGCTCGCCGCCTTCAAGGCCATCGTCGACAAGTTTACGCCGAGGGACTGGAAGGGACAGTGTCATACTAATGTCAAGGCGCCTGCGTTTCCTGAGAAGGAGGAGCCTGCTGGGTACTGAAAAGCGTTCCCTGAGAAGCCGGAGCCTGCTGGGTACTGAAAAAGGCTTTCTGGTGTTGGTTTAGGTCAGTTAGTTAGTTTGATTGTAGTAGGTAGTAGTAGATGCGAGTTGTAACTGTTCCGAGCGAGTCCAGGAGAATCAAATCTCCCCAACCTTACCTCTTTAGCTCTCCGCTAGGCTACAAAAGAGAGAGGCCCATTGGAACCAGAAGCATCATCTGTAATATGCCAAGACGAAGGAGAAATCATGGCGAACGGCGTTATAAGGATACATGATATTTGTTATCTAGGCGACTACTCTGTGTGTGTAGAACAAATTTAGACAAACATCTTAAAAGCACAAGACACAGCCATCACACATTCACCCAAAAGCAAACATCATCACCAGAATACTCATAGTCATGGTCTTATTCAATTGTATTAGTCGATACCCGACCCGCCGCAAAACTCCATAACGACATACATGCAGATGTTTCTCATCCTCCTCCCGCCCTACAAATTAACCAACCTCGACCAGCCCCCAGCCGTCATCACCAAGGGCCTGGCCACTCCCCTCCCGTCTTGGTTTCCCATCTTTTATATTCAGGAACTCGCCTTTCCGAGCCCTCTTATCATTTCCCACTCCATGTCATGCTTCCTACTGGACAAGCCATTGTTCGTCAAACGGCTCGCTTGGATATTGCATATCTTTCGCTTAGCCAAGTGCTAATCTTGCAGTTTCTTCTTCTCAACGCTTCTGGGGATCATTTCAGGGGAATTGGAAAATAGTAAAAAGAAAAAAGAACAAAAAAGAAAAAATAAAAGGGTTTGAACATGGTACACCGAAGGAAGTAATTATGGAAATATTGGTAAAAAGAAAAAATGAAGAGGGGGAATGAGGAATCCATAGACAAGATTAAGGACAAGGCGGAAAGACTCCAAAGCAATTATAACAAATTAGGTAAACCCTTCCCCCCTAACCCCACTCTGTTCATATGCGTGAGAAGTCCAACAAGGGACTACTATATTGTCCTTGGCCCAAACTTAATTGGCCACTTCCTCTTCCACCCAGCCATTTAGGCCTCCCTGGATAGCCAGGCCATAGCCAGAGGCTCCCATTCCACCAAAGCTGGCTTGGTAGTGGTGGCCACGCCTCTCGCCCGTGCTGCCGTTGCTCTCTGAGGGGCTGATGCCTCCATTCTCGAACCCAGGGGCCAGGACTGGAAGACTAACAGCGCGGCTGTGCTGGCCACGTCCGTTGCCGGGGGCAAGCAGGCCGCCAATGGTGGGGGCATTTGACATGGAGCCGTTCATAGAGTAGCCGTTGGAGATGCTAGCCGACTGGCCGTGTCCACCAATGGGGCCCTGCTGGGGAACATCCATTGACAGGTCATTTGACTGGGCAGTGTTGAACAGAATGTTCTGCTGCACAGACATCTGCTGTTGCTGTTGCTGCTGTTGTTGAGCCTGTTGCTGCATGTGGTTCAGGTACATTGTCAGCGGGTTGCTGTTAGCGTTGAACATGGCTGCCGCCGGCTGTGGCGTGTTCCCGTTTGAAGGCGAGTTGCTGTTCTGTGAGCCATTGGGAGGTGGCGATGAGACACCGTCGCCGCGGGGAGATGAGCTCTGCTGGACCTGGCGAGGGGGGTTGCCGCATCGATCCTTTCCAAAGTTGACCTTGAACTTCTTGTACTCCTCCTTGCCGCGGATCGCCTCGATGGCCTTGATGGCGTTGGCAATGTTGGTAAAGTTGACAAAGGCGCAGCTCTTTTCGCGAAGAGCGTTGACCAGCTCAATCTCACCATACTCGGTAAAGTCCTGGCGCAATCGTTCCTCTGTCCAAGTCTCGTCCAGGTTGCCGATGTAGACGTTGCGCGAAGCGCCACCGCTCACAGCGAGAGCAATGGCGGGCGGGAGAGCACCAGAGTGCTTGCCCCAGCCAATCTTGAGTCTGCGGTTGTGAATCATCAGGCCCTGCAGGTTGCTGAGGGCGTAAAATGATGCAGCAGCTGTGGGGTCGATGAAAGTCACAAAGCAGATGTGCTTGTCAGGAATGTAGCGGATGTGGTGCAGCAGACCACCTCGAACCACGTTGCAAATCTCCTCAATCGTAGTCTCCGGGTGGATGTTACCCAGGTAGATGGTTCGGTTGCCAAGGTTGTTCATGCCGCCAGCGCTCGTGGCAACGGCAGCGGCAGCCACCGACTGCTGTGCGAGAGCGTTGGAGATGAGGTCTCGATCGGCGCCGGTAAGCATGTGTGCGTATCCAGGGGCGATGCCCAGGTACTGAGCGGCGTTTTGCTGCTGCGTCTTGGAGACGTAGGCGCATCTGTCCTTGCCGTAGTACACGCGGCGAGGGGCTTGCCACTTGGCCTCCTGAGGCAACTGGGTGACGGCCTTGATCGCGTTGGCAATGGACAGGTAGTGGATGAAGGCAATGCTCTTCTCGCGGACAATCTTGATGGTATCAATGGCACCAAACTTGGCGAGATCCTCGCGCAGCTCCTCATCGGAAATCTCCTCGGGGAGGTTGCCCAAGTAGACATTTCGGGAGGCACCAGACTGCTGGACAGCAAGCGCCACAGATGTCGGGACCTGAGACGGCTTGCCCCAGCCAACCTTGATATCCTGGCCCTTGATGCACAGTTTCTTCAAAATGGCATCCGAGTGGAAGTGGGTGGCGGAACTGGCATCGAGGAAGGAGATGAAGGCGCAGTTCTTATCGGGCAGCAGGCGGACGGACTCGATTTGACCACTCCTGACGTGACCCAGGATCTCTTCAGCGCTGGTGTCAGGAGGGATGTTGCCGAGGTAAACGGTTCGGCTGGTTCCCGTAACGACGCCGGCGCCCATGGAAACGGGAGAACCAGGCTGCATAGAGCTCTGCATGTTGAAACCAGTGGGCGACTGGGGAGGGAAGAACTGAGGCGCTCCATAGGTTGAGGGAGAAACCAAAGCCTGGTAAGACTGAGGAGACATGCTGGGCTGCACGGGGCTCGAGATGCCACCGTTGTGCTGCTGAGCATTGGCCTGCTGGTGCTGAGTCTGCTGGAAGCCAGACAGTCCCTGGAACTGGGGACTGCCAAAGGCGGCTGGGCTTCCAGGCTGAAAGGGGCTACCCAGGAGCAGCTGCGACGGGAGCAGAGGCGTGAATTGCATGTCAAAAGCCGTTCCCGGGGTCATGTCATGGCCATTGGGCTGGTTCTGGTTCATGTTCTGGGTGTTGAGCGTGGGAATGTTGGCGCGACGAGGGTGGCGGTCAGCGAAGCCCGAGATGTTGGAGGTGAAGGCTCCATGCGAGAAGCCAGTGTCGCTGTTGGAGGGCTTGGAGGCATGGCCGAAACGCGCGCCATTGGCACCGGTTGGCGCTCCCTGACCAGCATTTCCATTAAGCTCCTGCATCCCGAGAAGGTGAGGGGGGACGAGAGAGTCCCGCCCAGCGTGACCGAGAACAGCCGTTTTGAGAGATTTCGACGTGCCTGGGAAAGGCACGAAAGGGTTATGCTGGTGGAGGTTCGAGCAGCCGGTTGTTCACAGGAGCCCAATACAAGAATTGCCGACGAAGAATGAACTCTTTTATGCAGAAACAAGGTATAAATAGCAATGCGTCTTCTTCGAGGTAAGTCACGAGGTCCACCACAGATCAAACCGCTGTACCACAGGAAAAAAGGGGGTCGATGAATGGATGGAGGTTATATGTATGCAAAGTGACTTTTTGTTTTTGATTTCGAATCCAAGCAGATTATGAACTGGAAGCAATCGAAGGTTGAATATTCAAGAATCGCAAATATTAAAACGGCAATATGCAAGCTCCTAGAGACATGAAAACGAGGCGAACTGGCGGCGTACGAGTAAGCAAGCAGTTCGCTGCGACAAGACGGATGCGATTGAGTGAATAAAGCCGCCACGGGGAGTATATCGAAGAGTGTCGGTGAGCGAGGGTAGCAAAGCTAACAAGAACGAATAGACAAGGTCGCAGGGTCCTCGGGATGCGAAGAAGCGGATTAGTCGAGCAATAATATTAGTAAGAATATGGGCAGAACGAAGGTCGCGTCGCAGCAAGACAAGATTCGATCCAATATCCAATATCGACGGCGGACAGGACCCAATTGGCTTTCCAAGACTGCGATTGACAACCTAGACCGTTGGCTCGGGACAGTCCAGTCGATCCAGCTGGGGAAACGACGCGGTGGATGTTGAACAGTCTAGGGCCTGGCGCAACTAAATTGTAGGAGCAAGATCGGTAGGACCGGGGGGGTGAAGGGGAGGGAGAAGAAGAATAGGAAGAGGAGTAAAGGTAAGAGGCAGAAAAGAGAAGAGGAGCAACGATGGAGCAAATGAAGGCAAAGAGTAATAAGAATAAGGGATGAAGAAAATAACGGGCCACCGGCGAGGCGTGCTCAGCGGCAGTTTTTTCTGGAGCAGAGCGCCAACGCGAGCAAGGGGCCGGAAGGAGAGAAAGATAAACTAGAACCCTGAAAGGCTAGGAGAGAAGGAAGAAAAAGAGGGCCAGCAATGGGAGCTCGTACAAGTACAGGAACGGAACTGAAGTAGGAGGCGGAGGAGGGAAAAGAGAGCGGACAGCGACCTGACCAGACCAGACAAGGAGAGGAGAGGAGAGGAACAGAAGCGAAAAGAGAGCGACGAACAGAAGCCAGGGGGTGGTTTAGTCGCTTTCTGTTGGTGTGGCCGAGGGTTGGGTATGATACATGTATCGGTACCTGGCACGACGGGGGGCGTAGTGCGAGGGGAGGTAGCGTGTACGGGGGAGCATCGTGGCGAGCGCGGTTGGGGGAGAGCACGAGAGGTACCAGCACCTGGGATTTTTGTCGGGGCGAGCACCACCATCTGTACCGGTACGAGCTGCTACGAACTTGGCACTACCAGAACCTTACTAACCTACCCGTTCAGGTGGCAGGAGGCGTGCAGAACTGGACTGGACTGGGCTGGAAGCAGAGAGCAGGAGAGCAGGAGACAAGCACAGGCACAAGCATTGATGTACCAACTTGAGGATGCTACAACCATTTGCCGATACGGCGCCGTACCTCTTGCGTACCGCAATGACCACCTGTACTTTGTCTACAGCACACAATCTGCTCCATGGCGAGGGTATCGGCGGTACCTGCCGATGCCCGCGCTGGCTCTGTACCGTACCAGTACCTGTACCTGTACACGCCGCTGCAGCGCAGACGCGGTGGTACCTGGACCTGGGCCAGAACCTTTATTGAGATGGACAGTTGCCCAAACGGGACGGGGATGGAATTGGCTGCGGTGGTAGTTTAATGACCCGGCGCAGGGGTTGCATCTGCTGGACCCAGCGCTACTGGAGAGGGACTGGCGCGCGGTTTAGGGGTTGCAGTGGCGTGCAGTGCCTGAGCGACAGGGGGGCACGCTGGAGCCCTTTGCTTTGGGGGGACAACTTCAATGGTGCTGCCGAGAGCGGCCAGCTTTGTACCTTTGCATAGTGAAACAGCTGTGGCGGTACCGTGCAATTCAGCCAGCGTTTCTTTTCCCTTTAGCGTGGTGGGGCACGGGAATGTGGCCTCTTCTTTTTCTCTTTTTTCCTTTTTTTCCCTCTTGACTGCTTGTCGTTCGTCGTCGAATATTGAAGACATTTGGGGGCACACTGGGTCTAATACGAACATGGCGGTACCTTGTCTTGTACACGTACACGTATCGCCCATTGCGAAATGCAGGTACAGCTACGGACAAGACGATTGAAGGGCCACCGATAGGAGCAGATGAGATGCGCCCAAAGAATTAATGGAACTGGGCGCCTTTGATGGGGATTGGCTGGAGTACCCGTACAGTACTACCTGTAATGTACTCGTACGTACGAGCACAAAGTACTGCAAGTATATAAGCCGGATGCGGCGTCCACTCTGGGTTAGCAGTGCTGCAGCGACAGGTACAGGTACAAGGCTCGGAGTCTCCATCCTCTGCTGTCAGACGGGTCGAGTGAACCATTGGAGGAGTGCCCTGTGGGAATTACAGCGTGGCATGAATGGGATGGGCTCCAATTCAAATTACAGGAAGCACGCTCATGTGTTGACCTGCATGGTGCAAACTCTAATGGGCTCGTAAAAGAACATCAAGATGATTGATGGGTTAGACAACGCACCAAAAGACATGTGGCCAACCTGAGGCTGAGGTACGTAGCCCCAAAAAGTTGAGGGGTACGAGTACACGAGAGCAAGAAAAGGAGTGACAGGTGTACAAACGGTACCTGCTGGTACTCGTGCCAAGTTGGCGATCCAGATCCATCATTGCAAGTCTATGGGGAGCTATTATTAAAAAAACGACACCAGACTGGGCCCCAGCTAATTACATTGAGTTGCCTGCTGAAGAGAGATGGATGGATGGATAGATGTAGACACTATTTTCAAATCGAGTCAATGTGAGGGTGAGGTGAAGAGAAGGTAGCAACGATGACAAGAATGGCCTCCCATCCCATGTCATGCAATGCCTTGCCATGCCATGTTGCCGGAGTGCTGAATCACCTTCAAAGGAACGGCCGCCGCCTCCTTACTCGGGCACAGATCCCTATTCCAGCTGGGGGACACAAGACGGGCCTCACACAATCAAAGGAACCCCCAATGCTACCTGACATTACATTACCTTCTTCTAAAAGGAGAGTCACCGGCAGACCTTGGCAAAGCAGCCAGGCAGCTGCAAATTTTCCCTCCCGCGTGCGTATACATGCAGAAATAATGATAATAATAAAATAATAAAATGCTAATTATAATAACCACCGGTCCAAATCTGCTTGCTGCATGTGCTTTTTGGGCTTCTTCTCCTGGCCAACCGTCCAATTCAATTCTCACCGCCACGCATCTTGTCTCTCTCACCTGCAGCCATGGCTGTCTTTCTTGCTCCATCTTTGACCGCGTTCTAGCGAATTCCATCCATAATTTCGCCGCCCTCATGCAGGACACCCCCTCATTGTCATCTTATTCATCCCGCTCACTAACAGGTACTAATAACCCCCCCGTAAACGCCTTGTTGGCGTATTTCGCTGTGGCTAGAATCTAGTGCCCTGGCGGGTAGGCTCTTCAGTCTTAGTATGGCCTTTGGCGCATTCCGAGCTCGTCAAGGCAACCCTGGAAAAGCACACCGAAGCTACAGGTTGGTACTAGGTGGCACGACCAGTGGCGGCAGAGTTGGGCACAGGGTTGATCCTGATCCCGTATCAATTCGATGCCCGTGTCGTGTGTTGCTTCATTTCCTGTGCAGCTGATGATGGTGCTACCAGTAGTATGGGTGGCCTTTTCATTTTTTTCTTCAATGTCCCTTTGGAGAAATTGGAGAAATGAAGGCCACCGATTGCAATCATGATCAGGGGCTCGAGCCAGCAGCGCCATTGTGAGCAGTTGAACGGAAGCGGATGACCCATCATCACGACATTTTCACACGGGGCCATCGCCCGCCATCGCCAATTAATACAACTACAAGCATTGAAGCAATTGAACACACTGCACTGTACAAACAACCCGCGGAGCCCCGAACAGGCCTCTGAGCCATGGGTGAAACCAGAAGCCCCAAAAGTCGAAACCGCTCAACTGCCCGACGGTTAGATCGGAAAAGGCGTCTGTGGCTATGGCATTCTGATACCGCTGCTTGCTTACAGCATAACGGAGCACCCAATATTACCTGCATCCCGTCCTTTTGAAAAAGCACGAGGCACTCAACCTCCATGTCTCGGAGAAATTAGCTGGGGACCCTTCCTTCGTACAACACACAGTACATGAGCACACAATCATTTGAGAACAATGGGGGGGTCAACTAAGAAAAAGCATCGTATAAGCATGTGGCGATTCTGCAATCAAAAGAAAATCAATTTCATTTTGCACGCAGCGCTTTAGCCGCTTCGAGCGGTACATTAGCTACAGCTAAAACTCCGCATTGGAGCAGTGGCCGTCTGCTGGTACCTTGCATAGCCGCTCCAACGCCAACAATGCGACGACGAGATTTGATGGGTTGATGGGCATCCATACTTTTTTGATTTGATGAGGAGGGTTTTTGTGGCGATGCCATGTGGGATGGAGCAAGGCCTGCAGTTTCTGCATGGATATCTGCATTAATCTGCATTGACGCGGGCTTGCTGTTTTGATACTATATTTATACTAATTATAAACTGCATCAACTTACATATTATCCGGATGCATGTGCGTGTAACAAGCCTGAACCTCATGCATGCAGTTGCGGCGACGCCAATTTCTAGACCACAAAGTCATGCATGATACAGGTAGGGTAAAGTACATGTGGCTGCTGATTGAAGTGAGTGTAAATCCACAACTATCAAAGTCTTCTTTCTTGTGGCGGTTTCGTTGATCAAATCGTCAGCGGTCTCTTCGCTGAATTCGAAACACTCACTCCTTGCATATCACCTGCATTCAGACTTGCTAGCTGAATACGTTGACAATTGGCTTCAAAGAAACAAGAATTCATTCAGATTGGCCAATTAACAATAGTGCATTACTATTATATCTATTCATTCTTTGGAACGTATCGTGTGTACCATTTATGGGAGCCCCTTAGCTACAGCTAGAAGCGAGAGCCAATACGGCCTCCTATCTCATATGTCTTTTGCATCCCTCCCCATTAAACACTATCAAAATCATAAAGACAAAGAAACAAGATATCAAATCATTTATTCATAAATCATGAGGCAATTAACCTTCCAAATCCAACACCAGCCTCCAACCTCCATACATCCCCAATCCCAATCCCAATCCAACTCCAACTCCAACTCCATCTCCAGCCCATCTCAAAGCTCATCCTTCCCCTCAACGCCCTTCACCCTCCCCATCTCCCCCATCCCCCTCTTCACAATCGAGCTCAACATCTATACACCGCCTGCGCCGCCGCCAAAGCCGTCTCCTCGCCCTGCCCCTGATACGCCGGCGCAACCTCCACCACGTCCGCCCCCACGACGTTCAGCCCCTCGATGCCCCTCAAGATCCGAATCAGCTCCCTCGTCGTCCACCCGCCGGGCTCCGGCGTCCCCGTCCCCGGAGCAAAAGCCGGGTCCAACACATCGATATCGAGAGATAGGTACACCGGGTCCTCCGTGCCCAGCGTCTTCATGATGCCGTCGACGATGCCTTTGGTGCCTATTTCATCGATATCATCCGCCGAGAACCGGATCCAATTCTGCGCCGTGTCGTCCTCGTTGTCATGATTCGTGACGCCGCTGAGCCGTGTGCGAAGACCAGCATGCACAGACTTCTCATTCGTGGCGTTGGACAAGAGGCCTTCCTGGTTGGCCATCCAGAACATGGACCCGTGGTTGAAGTGAGTCGCCCCCCAGTACGACGGATACGCCGCCGGATCCCAAGTATCGAGATGTGCTATTTTCAACCACTGTAATTAGCATCTCTCAAACCTTTCTTTCAGAATGGCAGAAAAAAAACCCACCATCAAAGTGAAGCACCCGAACAGGCCGTCCATAAATCTCCTTCAACGCCCTCAAAGCAGGCAGCGCAAGACTATGATCCCCTCCCAACGTAATAATCTTCGGCCTCGAACTCAGCGCCGACACAGTCCCCCTCGCGCCCAGCTCCTTAAACGCCTGCGTCATCTGCTCCCTCGCAATGGTATTGTCAAACGGCGTAATGGGAATATCGCCGCAATCCACAATCTTGGCCCAGTTCTGGTACGGGTTGATGTTGGCGCGCGGGTTGAAGCCTCGAAATGCAGTCTGCCGGGATGAAGCTTGGCGGATGGCTCTGGGGCCGAAACGCGCGCCTTGGAGAGAAGGTCAGTCTGAGTTAATGTTTGAAATTTGTTTTTGGATGAGGATAATGTTACCTGGACGGTAGCTCACAGCCGTGTCGAAGGGCGCTCCGACAATGGCAATGTCGAATTTCTCAGCGGGATTCGTTAGGCACTTGACGTAGTCCAGGTGCGCAAACGCTCCAAACCCAGTGAAAGACCACTAAAAGATTCAAGCATCAGTATCCCATCTTGTTTTACGAATGCTGTAGAATGATTTCTCACATCGGTTCCCCATTTTGCCTCCAGCTCGGCCAGCTCCTCCTTGGTCCATTCCCTTTCGTCATGCTTCTCATGGCTGCACCCCGCGGATAAACTTCCCCAGAACAGCCAGCTGAGAAACACAGCCGTCTTCATGTTGATTTCCTATACATACACTTGTCTCTGCCAGTTAAAACAACAACAGAACATCCAATAACAAAATCCTCAATTTATCAGCTAAATAAAAATGATGATGATAAAAAAGTAACTCCAAGTCTGAGAAAACAGTAAGCACTCCAACCCAATATATATCTCCCCTCTTCTACACAAAACCGGCGCCACCCGCCAGCCTAGCAGACATATAGAACACCGTCACAAATCATACAAAAAGAAGTTACCACCTAGCATGTATGTCCAAGTCAAATCAATTCCAATCCAAGTTTTAATCTCCCCCCATTCAAAAATGCTACATCCATTGGTCGTTGGCTTTAAAGCAAAAGCAAACGGTGGAGAACCCCCTCTCTTCAGATTACATGCAATATTGAGCCCGAACTGCCCTTTCGGGAGGAGGCAGCCCAGCGCCGATTGGAGAATATAACAAATGCAGCGCTGATTGGAGAAGATGAAAGATGCAGCGCCGATTGGAGAGAATCAAAGATGCAGATAGCCTTGGCCAGTGGTGACAGATAACGCCCTTTGATGCACATTTGACCCTTCCGTTGCTGTCAATGACGCCCAACTCGTTAACCATAAGCCTTGAGTTCTGCTGATCAATCGGTACATGTATAGATGGGGCCATTTCCTCCTAGTGCCATGGGGCAATTCTTCATGCACTTGACGCATTGATGAAGAAACGCGGGGGCAAGACTAAAAGTAGTCCAGAAGCTATTCGATTACTGTCCCAAGTATCACTTATCGAGTATGGAGATCTTGGCCCCCAAATCATCTCACATGCTTTGAATGTCTTGGCATTGCACGCAAACAAGGAAGAAAGGTCAAGAAAAGAAAACTGGGCATAACAAAAGGTCCGGTCAATTTAACTGCACTCCTAATCGCCAAACTTCCCTATCGAAACATGCCTGTCTGCATTTTATAAGTTCCCTGGCCCAAAATATAGAGAGAAACGAGAATAGACGGGAACGTAGATCCGGCCTCTGGTCTCGAGGCCACTGAGCAATGACAATAACGGAGAAGCACGGGCAAGGACTGCCGACAACAGAGCAGGCCGCATATCTAGGAAGCTCTTGGCCACTGCCCTCTCCGTGCCCATCGCGGACGAGGTCTTGCTTTTGCCATGACCAGGCACAGGGGAAAATCCATCGCACGATTTCCTTGACGGAAACAAGTAAATCACAACCCCCTATTTGCCAGTGATATCAACCATCGTGGGTAGGCAAACCCAACTCGTCCAAGTCTATCAACCCCGTCCAAACACAACCACCGTCTCCAATTGACCTCGTCCATGTATCCAGAACCCTTCCCTTCTGGCCAACTGACCATCGAGTGAAACAATGGCAATATCCTATGACGCAATTTCCTGAGACTCATGGTTTATAGAACGAGACACTTGTGGGATTTCTTCTTGGGCGCGGGGGGTTCCAAAGCAGCGACAATGGCCTAGAATGAGGTTTGGTCAGCGCTGAATTTTTCAAACACAAGTAGATTCTCTTTTTCTCTCTGTTTATTCTCCCTCGGTCTTTTTTTGTTTCTTTTCTTTCTTCCTTACGGGTTGCTTCATTGCGACATACCTCATCAAACACATCCTTGAGCTTGAACTGCGTCAACGCACTGCACTCGACATATTTGACCGCGCCCAGGTCCTTCGCCATACGCTCGCCGTCCTCCTTGCGGACAGGGGACATCTTCTGCTTGGCAAGCTTTTCTCGGACGCTGGGGTCGTCTCGCAAGTCGACCTGGGTGCCGACGATGAGGCAGGGAACACCGGGGCAGTGGTGGTGGACTTCGGGGAACCACTTTTCGCGGACGTTTTCGAACGAGGCAGGCGAGGTGACGCTGAAGCAGACGAGGAACACGTCGGTTTGGGGATATGAAAGGGGACGCAGTCGGTCATAATCTTCCTGTCCTGCCGTATCGAAGAGTCCCAGGGTATACGGCTCATCACCGATCCTATTGAGCGCCAGTCAGCGATTGAGTCCCTCGGGCCAGGTCATTTGGCTCAGCATAGAGATTCGCCAGGGGGCGTGTTGGGCCATCTTTCCACCGCACGAGATTGTTTGATTTATTTCTTGCGTCTCTTTTTCCATTGTCGCTTGATGCGCGGTGGCAGAAATCAATCGACCAAAGGTCAAAAAAGTCTTTTTCTCTCCTGACTTTTTTCCTGTCTTTCTCTACTAGGAAATGGGGGGAGGGCCACTCACATTACGGTGACGGCATAGTTGTCGAAAACGGTCGGCACATATTCCGAAGGGAATTTGTTTGTGGTGTAGCTGATGAGAAGACATGTCTTGCCAACGGCACCGTCGCCGACGACAACGCACCTGGAAGCGAATTGCAAGGTTAGCCATCATGGGAAATGCAACTTGGCCGAGATGTGCTGCGGCAGGAGAGGAAGAGGGATCGCAGCTTCATTGACCGCCCCCTCCCTGTCAGCAGGTCGGAGACAGGGACGAAGGCATTTGAAAGATGCACAACGACCTCGCAAGATGCGGGCATCGCAGGCTGCTCAAATGAGGGGGAAGACGACAAGAAAGAAAGAAAAAGCAGCAAGAGGAAGCGAGGGAAACGAGGCAAGACGCAAAGGGGATTGGAATGCAGCATGGCAGAGGGGCTTGCAGATCGTACTTGATGGTTGCGACCACCATGGTGGTGCTGCTTATGCGGTTCCTTGACGAAGAGGGAGGTCTGACGACGGAGGGCAGGATGGAGGCCGAGATGCCTTATCGCAGCGCGTGCCGCGGGGAGGGAAGATGCGAGGACGAGGTTTTGATGGCTGCGAATTGAGGCTCTGGAGTTTTGGAGTTGAAGATTAATTTGGCGGGAGAGAGTCAGTCGTAGTGACAGTAGCAGCAGCAGTAGCAGCAGCAGTAGCAGCAGCAGCCAGCAGTAGCGGCGGTGGTTGGTCAAGGTAATAGGCTGGATAGGCCAGTAAGTGGATGCGCTTGGGCGGGTAGGCGGGCTTATCAAGAGGGAAAATGGCCTGCTCTGGCTTTGGTGGGAAGCTTGTCACGATGGGGGGGGAGAGAAAGTGAGGTGAGGCGAGGCGAGGCAAGTTCCGGGGGGGAGCAAAGGCTTCAGCGCTCTCAATGCTGGGTATGGAAGGACTGGAGCCTGCCTTGGGGTTGGTGCTGAGGACAGGAGCAATGAATCGAGTCGAGCGTTGTCCAGTGCTTGCTTAGGTGATGTGTTATGTTCTTAGTCCCAGTCGCCAATAGTTAGTACCAGTGGACATGTAAGTAGCACCGAGGAGAGCAAGCACAGTAACCTGTTGGGTCTGGTGTGTAGGACCACAGGCCAGTCCAGTCCAGTTCAGTTGAATACAGGACGAATTAGCCGGGCTGGCAGATGCCTTGAGGCCTGTCTGGGTGCTGTGGTGCGTGTGCGTGTGCTGGCCGAACTCGACTGGGGGGGAAACTGGGGGGCGAAGAGGAGACGGGAAGCTTTTGGCGGAGCTTGGCCTCGTTTGGGCGAGATGGTCAACTGCTAGCAGCTCCCGTCACCGAGTAGTACGCAGCAGTGCTAGTGAAGTTCAGGGCATGCTAACAATGGAACCAGTACGGAGTACAGTAGCCAGAGACACCAGACACAAAAGAGAGAGACCCGACGGGGTTGGTGATGGCTGGCTCGGTGAAGCAGGGTGATTGGTGGGGATTTGCGCCTGGCCCTCCGCCAAAATCGATTGATTGATTTAGGTGATTGATTGATTGATTTTGTCGAGCAGAAGAGTTGGCGTCTATACTCGTGCTCTGCTGTCCTATCCTCTGATATGATACGCTACTAATGGATACATACTTATTTGATGTCATCAAATCAATACTAAACCCGTCCCCGTGAATCCTTCTCATCAACCTGCATCCCATTGCCAATTGGACGCGTGCAGCATGCACTCAGGCGGGTGGCTGAAGGGGGGGATTAGGCTAGCAGTAATTGGGGGGCTTGCTCAATGCGCGACAACGGCGGACCGGGGAGAAGAAGAGGCTGGTTCTGGTTCGCTGAGCTTGCGCTTAGCTGATTTGCCAGGAGGAGGCGGTTGGTTGGGTCACGTCGCGATTACAGTAAAAGGAGAAGAGGCACGAGAGAGGGAGAGCGGCTTGGACTCTTGGATTTTGCACACAGGCCATGTCGTACGGCATCACAGGGCCCTCACAAGCACTCGTGCTGGGCTGTACAAGATGCTGTCTCCGTTAAAGTGGCAGCCCGGGCACGGCCTTGTTTGAAATGGATGGAATGAGAAGAGTCCGGCTGCTCCAGGTATTCGTTACTTTGGACCAACTGAAACCCCCATACACCCACCTACAGATCACTGAGCTCCCACTCGGTACCCGGTACCAGGAATAACATGTGGAGCGCAGCCAGAGTTGGCGTGAAACAAGGGATATCAGAGCAAAAGCTGCGTTTGGGCTCTCGATTTGTTTGCAAATGCAGATTGCTACAGAGAGATGACGTACATGGCCCATTGCATTGCCTTACGAGCTTTGCACATGTACTACCGTACAGAGTAAGGTATCTGAGCTCTCACATCTCAGATTAGTACTGAGGAAACATCAAGTACTACCAGGCGGTTGTTGGCTCCGACTGTTTCTGCCTCCTTTCTCCATGGCCGAGTAACACAAGATTGCGTGCTCTCAACGCCACACAAACCCTTTCTGACCGACACACATTCGAGTTCTACAACGTTAAACTGTGGTGCAGCCCTCTAAAAATCAACAATCAAAGAAAGAAAAAAGAGGTCAAAGCAGGGAAGCCAATCGCCAGGATCGTGCACTCGGGGCTCCTTCCGGGCCCCTTGCAAGCCCATCTGCCAAACCAGCTACTGCAAAACCCAGGTTTCAGCCCATGCAGCCAGCAGTGAGTGGCTATGTCTACATGTTCTCCGAAATGCCCGTGATAGGCAACAAAAAGAGAGAGAGAGGAAGAGAAGACGAGGAACAAAAGAGATGCAAAATCAAATCTCGACATTGCTGTCATCTCGCTGAGAGAAGAGATTATACCAGAGCGCGTGCCTCTTACAGCCAGGGGAACAAAAAGAAGCGATACAAATGTGTGACTATTTTTAACGGCCAGGCCTCAAGTCTCTCTCCCTATCACAGATGCTCCATGTCCTCTTCTGGCTTTGAGACCCTTGATTTTTTCCTCGTCTAATGGCGCACGTGAGCTGCCTCCTTAACGAGATATGCTTTTTTCTCCTAGCGAGCGTTTCCCGCCATCTAATGAATCACCGTTGTGGCTTCTTTTTCGTGCTCTCCTTCGCATCCCTGTCTCGATCTGCCGGCGTGAAATGGAGCACCTCCGTTGGAGCTCTAGCTTTGGCGCCTGTGTAATTAAAATGAACGAGCTCACTACCAACAAAGTTCAATTCAAAATTATAACCGTACCTGTACTCCATACTCTCACTGATTCACTTGCTGAGATACGTAGCAAGTACGGCTTGTGTTGGGGGACCCCCCGTCCTCTCATCTATCTCCTGCGTCGGCAATCAAACATAGGTAATCTCCTTAGCACGGTACGAAACACACCAGACGGCAATCATCCGATTGTTTCCAAGCCACAGATGTGTAGCTCCTAGTATTACCTCGTATGGAGCCGTGCTTGGTAAAATGAAGGGGAATTGTAGATTGCACGTAGCCGCCATATGCACCTGACCACACCCAGATTCCCTGTCGTGCTACTCTGCACAATGCACTTTTGCAGTTCACCGGTTTCGGTGAGAGCCATCTAAACGTTGGAAAGGGTGTCGTCGTTCTTTTTTTGCATGTGCGAACCCTGATGATGGTGTAACGCGTCTATATTCTAGATCACGGTGGCGGGAGATGGATGCAATTGCCCGCAATTCCACCGCGGCTGCCATGAGCTCTGTGTCAGGATTGTGCGATGTGATTGCTCGCCTTGTATTCCAGAATGTCGGAGCGCTTGGTGCTAACAATAAGGATGGGTTGATGCAGAAGATGTGAAATGGGAATTACACGATGGCTACAGGTAGGGTTTCTCTCTGGTATGGCCACCTTACCCTACACTCTATGATTTATGAGGCGTGGCCCAGAACGGCATCGACAACAGAGCCCCTATGACACCTATTTGAATCACTTCGTATGTTTCTTCTTTGCAGTTGATTAAATGATGAGGATCAATAGATGTCGTATATGGTGGTGGAGTAAATAGAATCTCGGACTAGGTTACATTAGCTTTGCCCTTTGTCATTGAAGCTGTGATGGCTGATTTGGTATTCCACGTAGCTACATCATAACAGTTTTTCATTATCGGGAATTTTATGAGCAATCGATATAATTCTATACTTCTCCTCTCCTTGTAATTCTACTAATATATAGACAAATTTCCAAAACCAAAACCGTGGCAATCCGCCCCCCAAAGAGCAAGATAGAGTTCAAGATTACATCGTCGAATGAGGTGGCTCAGCTCAAACCCCCACCATGAATCCCGAGACTCGCCCTTTTGACGTCAACCTCTCAACCTCAACCTCACCTCACCCAAAGCTCCCCAACCAAAAAACCTCAACATGGAGCAGCAACACATCGACTCGCTCTTGGAGCGCTATCTAAACCTAATAGACGAATACTCGCGCCTGCGAGAAGATCTATCGAAGCTTCAGGCGGGCGTGTTTCAGAACATTGCCAGAGCCAACTTTACTGGCGAGCGGGGCATGAGATATGGCCAGGACCACTATGACGAGAGGATGCGCGCATTAAGAGTGTTGGATATTGCGCCTGGAGAAGACGATGTACCTATATTCGCAATCAAGAGCTTAAACTCCTCTATGGATGACAAAGGTCAAAATGAGGAGGAGAAACGTGAGGACAGCTCTGATGGAGACAAGGCGGACACTACCGCTGCCGAGGAAAACTCCGAAGCCAATCCTGGGGATGAACAGAGTCCCGAGGACCAAGGCGAAGATGAAGAGAAAGAAGAGAAGATAAAGACAAAGAAGGTGACCAACAACCCTCTGCGCTGGTTCGGCATCTTGGCTCCCGCTCCCCTTCGAACCGCCCAGACTCTCTCTGTCCAGGCCATGGAGCAGGTCATCCCGCGGCTCATTTCTGTCAACGCCGAGATGGAGCACGTTGAGATTGAAATCAGGAGAGCGCGAAAGAAGAGAGCAAAGGCAGCGGCAGCGGCTGTGGCGGAAAAGGAAGCTGTGGGTATGGAGGCTGTCGAGGCGAGGTGATGGGAGACCTTGGAGGAGGGGATAATCTTATTTTTGTTTACCGGCGGTATATACACCGACGTGCTGTATAAAATACATATTTGCAT
Organism: Trichoderma atrobrunneum; assembly: GCA_003439915.1. Taxonomy (NCBI): domain Eukaryota; kingdom Fungi; phylum Ascomycota; class Sordariomycetes; order Hypocreales; family Hypocreaceae; genus Trichoderma; species Trichoderma atrobrunneum. The sequence goes on along the minus strand of PNRQ01000242.1, from coordinate 34,464 downwards.
CTCAACTCTGTATTGGCTTGATTATTTTCCACGAGCTATATGCTATTTCTTCATATGCTACGTGACAGTCCCCCCAGAACATTCAATACATCGTCAATATCCTCCCTCAAAAAGCTATCCTTCGGTATCCCTCCTCCTAGCTGCGTTGCAATACCCACAAGCGCACTAATCGAATGTGTATATCTCTTCCTCATACCGATATTCGCCTTTATCAACAACGCACAGCAAAGCTGCAAAGCCGCAACCTGAAGTTCCAAAACCAGAGGATTTGCCTGCCGCTCCCTAGAGACATCCCACGCCGCCACCGCCGTGATAAGATTCATCCATTCTTCAGCGGTATCGTTACTTTGCTCTGCAACTTGGAGCAGTACACGGACGATTTCGACGCCCCGAGAAGTCCCGTCCTCGCCAATGGTAGAGGCGTCCTGCTGAAGGATTTCGACAAGGTCTTTGCTGAGCGTTTTCCAGCCGTCGTTCTGAAGAAGGATATTTCGGCCCTTGTCGAATGTAACTAGACCTTCGAGGGCGACGAGGATGGGAGACCGGAAATCGAGCTTTTCAGTTGTGCTGCCGCGGTAGAGGTCCATGAACATGTCTGTCAAGCCAGTGGCCTCTTTCCTCAACATGTCGTTTTCGTCCTCGCGAAGCCAAATGGCGAGAGCCCTCACGGCAGAGAGAATAAAGGGGTCCTCGTCGGCAATGTTTTCCAAAGAGTCCCATGTGAGGGTGAACCGTGATCCCATGGAGGTTTCCGACTTTCCGGATCGAGCTTCTGGATGTAGCCCCATGGCTCCGGCAAATGTGGCGTCCCATCGATCACGAAGGTACTCGATGGTGACAGACATGGTTTCCGATATGCCCTTGCGGAGCTTGAGGAGATTGTCAGGTGACATGATTAGAGTCTCGAGCGACTCATCCTCTAATGAGCGAACTAAATGTCCGATAAAGATGCATATAATGTCAAATGCGGAAGCGAGCCTTCGAGAAGTGTGTGGATATTCAGGTTTGTTGAGCTGCTCTAGCAACACTGGTGCTGATGAGCGGATATCGATTAGAAGAAGATTGACGAATAGATAGGAGAATGGGTTTTCGTCGCTCTTTTCAGGTTTGAATATCAACTCAGAGGCCTCTTTGGGATACACCCGAAGGAGGGATGCGGCGGCATTCGTATATGCTGACCGGGCCGCAGAGTTTGGCCGACTGGTGACCAGATTTCGAATGAAGTTGATGACTGAGTTTAGCCATTTCGGATTTGGTGGAATGCTCTAAAGTGAACAATTTTCACCTCTTATTAGCATATGTAAATGATAGATTATAGGGGAATTCGACTTACTTCTGAGCTTGCTTGCCGTAGTAGCAACCCTAGAAACTCAAGAAATGTCACAGCGTCGGTACCTCGGAATGAGGACACCAGAGACTGTATGTTGCGATCTATACGATCAGCCAAGTATGATGCGTCATCTACGAATACCATGGCATTTAGCCAAGCATGTCGCAGGATATCCATTGCAATGGCGTGTGATGGTGCAATCTCAGTAATGGAGCTCAAGTCTTCCACTTTTACGAGTGCCATGGCGCCCTCTTGAGAACTCACGAGGACATGAAGCACCTGTAAAAGCATCTTGACTGTTTCTTCTGACCTATTCAGAGGTTTAGCAAGTGTATTGGAGGCAGTTGAATGACGAACGAACCCATATAATACAGCACCGATGAGTCTGGGGATTCTATCTGTAAACTTGGGCTGAGAAGTCGCCTCAGCAGGCAACAGAGCAACAAAGGTGTGCAAAACAGACACAGCCAAATCGAGCATCTCCTTGGAGTCCCGTTTTGATGGATTTGATCCAGTGCGTAATAGCCTGTCTAGGAATTTGGCCGGGATACTGTCCCATAATCTCTGAAGAACTTCATCGTTCTGCTGGAGGTCTGGGGAGTTGTCGAGGACGGATTTTAGAAGAGCCAGTCCAACAAATCGCTGCGTATCGTCTTGTGCCTGGAGAAGGGTTTGGATTTTGGAAATGCTGACTTCATCTTGATTGGCATTGGTTGTGGTGGATGATGATGATGCTTCTGCTTTGCGGTCTTGAGAGTCCATTGTGATATTGTGTTTTTGATTTTTTTTGCTGTTCAAGTTGATGATGGATAAGCCACTTATGCGATATGACCCGGATTCAGCATTGTAATTTCAGTAGGGTATATGATCGCTAGAAGAAGGAAAGTTTGATGAGAAGTATTTTAAAAGAGTACAGAACAATTTCCAGTTGTGAATGTTATCAAAGACATGAAGATGAAGGTATTCGAAGCTATCAAAGTCACTGAAACAATAAGAAGCTGCCTTGTCGCTGGAGTCTCAGGCGCAGAGCACTGTGCCAATGGCCTGTAGAGCCCCTCTAGCCAATCACCATCCGCCCCTCCAGAGCCCGCCCTTGCGCTGCGATGGTTTCAGCTCCTCCAACATACGAAGCTTCAGTTCGCTGAATCTGGCCAGCAGAAGATGGGATAGAGCTGTCGCATCATGTCTGGAGCCCACGAGCATTTGCCTGCAGCTTCATCATCCTCCCAGACGCCCGCCATCATCACTCCGGACTCGTCCGACGAGCTTGACTTCCTCGACGACCACGACCACGATCTCGATCACGACAGCGACATCCTCGACCACGACCCGATCCATGGCGATCTCGGTGCGCCGCTGTCCTTCAAGCGCAAGCAGAAGCCCGCGCTGCTGTCGAACCCGCTGCGAGTCTTTTCCACGCTGACGGGCTCATCGTCCGCATCGCCTCCGCGACCGCAGCAGCGCCCTTCCAGCAGCAGCAGACACCAGCCGTCCGACTCGCTCAACAGCATCTCTGGATCGCTGCGAGAGGCAGTCTTTGGAAGCGCAACAGCCGCCAGCTCGAAAGATGGGAAAGATGGCCTCGCCCATGATTGGTACGCCGAGGGCCCTGGGCGACGAGTCGGCTACGAAGACTTGACGGCCATCGACTGGATCTTCGAATACACAAAAGAGCGACAGCGCCTGCGCGTGCTGGGCTCCAGCTCCGGCGGCGGCATCATTGGCTATGTCAGACACCTCTTGGACGCCAGCCAAGTCTGGATCGTGCTGCTGTTGACGGGCTTGGCGGTCGGTGTGATTGCGGCGCTCATCGACGTCACCACCGACTGGCTGGGCGACATCAAGCTTGGCTTCTGCACCAGCGGGCCGGAGGGCGGGCATTTCTATCTCAACAAGAACTTTTGCTGCTATGGCTACGACCAGGGCTCCAAGTGCGCCGGATGGAGGTTCTGGAGCGAGGCTCTGGGCATCCACTCGGGCGCGGGCAAATGGTTCATCGAGTACTTCTTCTTCCTGGCTTTTGGGGTACGTGTCATTCATTCCCTTTACATTGATGGGGCCTCTGGGGTGTACTAATCCGATGCCTGGACAGGTCCTCTTCGCATACTGTGCGGCACTGCTCGTGCAGGAATATGCCATCCATGCTAAGCACAGTGGTATCCCCGAGATCAAGACCGTCTTGGGAGGATTCGTCATTCGCAAGTTTCTGGGCCCATGGACTCTGGTCACAAAGTCGTTTGGTTTGGTAAGACTTGTCTAGTATCTCACTCTGTCATTATCAATGCTGACTCGGACAGGTTCTTGCTGTCTCCTCGGGCATGTGGCTAGGAAAGGAGGGCCCTCTGGTGCATGTAGCATGTTGTTGCGCCAACATTTTCATAAAGCTCTTTTCCAATATCAATGACAATGAAGGTACGGTAAAACCACTGGTTTCAAGACCGCTGCTGTCCCGCGTCATCCACTGACTTGATCACAATAGCTCGCAAACGAGAAGTGCTCTCAGCGGCAGCAGCATCAGGCATCTCAGTCGCTTTTGGAGCCCCCATAGGAGGAGTGCTATTTAGTCTTGAGGTATGGGGATCTACACACTCTAAACAGCAGCAACATGGCAGCAGTCTGATTTCCGAAACAGCAAATCTCCTACTTCTTCCCGGACAAGACCATGTGGCAGAGTTTCGTCTGCGCCATGGCCGCCGCCGTGATTCTGCAGGCCTTTGACCCCTTTAGGTCAGGCAAGCTTGTCATGTATCAGACAAAGTATAGCCATGACTGGCAAGGCTTTGAGATTTTGCCCTATGCTATCCTGGGTATCATTGGTGTAAGTAGTGTTTCGCTCTTACCTTGCCACTTCTTCATGGACTGACGAGATTGGATCATATAGGGCGTCTACGGTGGCCTTTTCATTAAAGCTAACATGGCCGTCGCTCGATGGAAAAAGGCAAAGTCCTGGCTCCCGAGCCCCATAACCCAAGTCCTCGCCGTAGCTTTCCTCACTGCCCTCGTAAACTACCCAAACCACTACATGAAGTTTCAGACTTCCGATCTCGTGTCCAATCTGTTCACCGAGTGCTCTCAGAACCTCGATGACCAGATTGGGCTATGCAAGACTGGTGCAGCATCAGCTGGGACCATTGTTCTCCTCATCTTTGCCGCTCTCGTCGGCTTCCTCCTTGCCACCATTACTTTTGGACTGCAGATTCCCGCGGGAATCATCCTGCCGTCCATGGCCATTGGCGCCTTGGTCGGCCGTGCTATGGGCATCTTGATGGAGATTTGGGTAGACAACGCCCGCGGCTTCTTCTTGTTCAAGACTTGCGCCCCTGACGTCCCATGCATCACACCCGCTACATACGCCATCGTCGGGGCATCAGCAGCTCTGGCAGGCGTTACGCGCATGACCGTCTCCATCGTCGTCATCATGTTCGAGCTCACCGGCGCCCTCACGTACGTCTTGCCCATCATGGTCGCCGTCATGATTTCCAAATGGGTCGGCGACGCCTTCTCGCGCCGCGGCATCTACGAGTCCTGGATTCACTTCAACGAATACCCGTTCCTCGACAACAGCGAAGAAGTGGCAATCCCCGACGTCCCCGTCGCAGAGATTATGACTCGCATCGAAGACCTCGTCGTCCTCACCGCCACGGGCCACACCATGGCCTCGCTCAGCAGCATCCTCGAGATGCATCCCCACCGTGGCTTCCCCGTCATTTCTGACCCGCGAGAGGCTATCCTCCTGGGATACATCTCCCGCGCTGAGCTCAGCTATAACCTGAAGACCGCGTCCCAGTCGCCGCGGAGCCTGCCTCCAGAGACGGAGGCCTACTTTTCGCACCAGCCCCTCGCGGACCCGCGCACTTTGCTCGATTTGCGGCCGTGGATGGATCAGACGCCTCTCACTTTGCCGTCTCGCACGCCTCTGCATCTCGTCGTGTCGTATTTCCAGAAGCTGGGCCTGCGATATATGCTTTTCACAGACCGTGGTGTTTTGCAGGGTCTGCTCACTAAGAAGGACATTTGGTACGTCCTTAACGGAGCGGACGAGACGAGACGCACTATTGGTCTTTCTTCCTCTTCTGGGGCTGGACATAGGGCGAGAGAGCAGGAGAGCGGCATTATGGACGAAGGTAGAGATGAGGAGCAGAGGGGCCTCCTGAGACCTGATGATGCAGATGATACTGATAGGGGATCGATATTATAAAGGAGAATATGGAGTTGAAAGGTCATTTTGCGATATAATGAGTTTTTCTTTCTTTTCTTTTAGATTTGTAGACATGCCTTGGAAGCTTTTTTCCCTGGACAGCTAGCTGTAATGTTGAATACATGATAATTACCACACAATGAACGGCATCAGTGAGCAGAATCGTTTCCTAGAAAATTAATAATCATGAATAATATGCAATGGCAGAGTATCTAATCAATGCATCTCATAACTCATACAGAAAAAAGCACCCCCTTAATATGAACCCAAAAAACCTGCCACCCAAACTAAAATATCGGTACATATAGATTCCCCAGCAATAACCTCTATTTTTAATACTCAAAGTCATCATCCACCGACGGACCCTTGCTCTTCGTCACGCTCTCCTGTTTCCTGTACATTTCCGCAACCTGTCTACTGGAGGTCGCCTCGTCGGGTTTCTTATCATCACGAATTTTGATGAACCGCGGGAATCTCAGACTAATGCCCTTCTCGCCTGCCGGGTCTACACCCTCTTTCCATCCAGCCTTGTAGCGAGGACTGAGCGTCAAATCTGCCGTCTTGACTTCCCAGACGTAACGCGGCTCAAACCAGACGTCGGGTTGGTGCTGTCCACCTGCGGAGTGAGAGTAGAACGGCTTGGGGCGAGCGATTGTGATTTGTGAGAGCTGAGCAAAGAGATCTTCAAGGACTTGTTCTGAGAAACCAGTGCCAATGTTGCAGACCGTTTCGTAAGTATCAGTGGAAGCATTGTAACACGCCAGTAAGAAAGCGCCGTAAACGGATGTTCGTTTGCCCTTGCCATAGTAGGCTCCCAAGACAACAAGATCCAAGGAGTCACCGACGCCGGAGAGGTAATCCTTCTTGATCTGTTTCGCAGTGTTAGAGTAAACTTTGTACAGCATTTTTATGCAGAAGATCCTGCTTACCTTGAGCCAGTTTCGGCTTCGTTTGCTGGGCTCATATCCGCTCTCCTTGCCATCCAGCATCTTCACCATCAGACCCTCACAGGATGCCTTGACACTCTCATCCAGGAACGTTTGGATCTCGTCCAGCTCCTGACCATTCATGTGCGTCGCGAAAGCAAATTCGCCTTCAATCGGAACGAACGCAGTGCTGAGAAGTTCCCTTCGCTCACGAAGTGATTTTTCCACGACAGCCTCTCCGTTCAAGTACAGCAGGTCAAAGGCAAAGACACAAACCTTAACTTTGATGTCCTCGGTTTTGACGTCTTTTCTCTTGCGAGTCATAAGTTGCTGGAACGGCAGTACCTTCTTCTCCAACATGTCCCATGCCACAGTCTCGCAGTCAAGAACAAAGCTCTTTGTATCTTCCTTGACCCACGTGGTGAGCTTTGCAAGAACGTCAGGATACTTTTTGGATAGATCTTCCGAATTGCGAGAGAAGATGGACGAGACTCCTGAGCCTGGTGAAGTATCCTTGGCCACATAATGAATCTGAGCTCGTTCGCCATCGTATTTGTATTCGCACGTGAAAGTCTGGCCCTCGAATCGATCCAGAACCTCTGTGATGGCCTTGGTTGGTTTGGCCAGCATAGGTTTCAAGGGCACACCGGGCCGGAGCTTGCAGTGTTCTCTCAGATTCTGAATTCCATGCTGAAGCATAGCTGGGATGACGACATCGTAGCTTGGCAGCTCACTGTCCTGGATTAGCCTCAAGTTCATAAACAAAAAGTCGTATTGTGAACAAACCTGTAAACTGTCTTGAGAATAGACTCCCCATTCTCCAAATCTGTGGTACTGGGGATCTTGCCCTTGACCTCTGCTTCGTGGGCTACAACGGCTTGGGCCAGTGAAACCAAAACAGTCCTGTCTGCCAGACCAAGTCGAAGTTTTCCCTCCAAAAATCGGATAATGTACTTTGCTTCGCTTGGGCCGCCCTTATCCTTGTTGATATCTACCTTTTCCTTCAAGTGAGAATCTGAGGAAGATAAAAGCTTCTTGATTCCGTCGACTTTGCGGCCTTGGGCGCCATTACCAGTCACTGTCGCAATGGCCATCAATCCTTGATGGACACCTCTCACAGTCAACGGCTTGGGTTTGAACATGGTTGGCTGTGTTGATCTGCTCTTCACAGCGACAAGACCCAGATCGCCGATCTCTTTCTGATCGGCTTTTATAACCTGCAGGCTTCTTCCAGTTGTTTCGCCGATGGCTTTCATGATGAGAGATTCACCGATGCCGAGCTCAATGCCTGCATAATCAGGAGCGAGCTTGTTGATCATGAGGAGCACCGTAGGTAAGAGGTCATCGGGAGTGAGCCGCATGACTTGACGCAGGAAGCGCGAACAGTGCTCCATAATGATCAATCGTTTCGTGGTCAGCTCAATGAGAGAAAACGTCTTGCAAAGAGCCGCGTATGGTACAGGGGTTCCAGCTTTCCAGTCGGGATAAGGGTCTTTTTCATGCTTTTGGAGCATTGTCTGTTGAGCTTTGCGCGCTTGGCAGTAACAGCCTTCTTTTCTTCCGTATCGCTCTCGACTTCTGATGCTGATTCTGAAGACTCCTCATCCTTCATAACTTTGTCGCCATCTTCCTCAACCGCCGCAATTTTCTTCTCCTTTGTTGCTTTAGCTGGCTTCGGCGATTGAGACTTCGACTTGGGGCTAGACTTGGGACTCGGCGATCTCTTCTTTTTAGCAGGAGGGCTGCTTGGAGCTTCTTCCTTGATTGAGGATTTCGGCGGTGATTGGGGAGCCTCATCTTCGTCATCTTCAATCTTGACCCGTGTACGTCTAATTCTTTTTGTAACAGGGGCGTCATCCTCATCTTCGTCTACTTTGGGCTCAACCGCTGCTGCCTTTTCCTTGTTCTTCTTTGGTGATCGCGGTCGTTTTTTTGAATCTTTAGACGATGAGTAAACCGTGATTGAGCAAAAGAAAGCAACAAAGCATCTTACCCTTTTCTGGATCTGAATTTTCTTTTGTACTTGCGTCACCTTCAGACCCATCTTCCTCGACCTTGTCTTTGGCAGTCTCCTTGCTCCCCGCCTTGGTTGCAAAAGCCAGCGTTGTCTGCCTTACCGGCGCACCAGTCTTCGCCCCAAAGAACTTCCTAGACGCCCATCGTGATCAGTAAAATTCGCATTGCCCGCACCACTTCCATCCACACACCCAATTGTCTGCTGTATTGGCTTCACATACCCCAGAGTCGCCTGCTTCGGAGCCATGACGTTATAGAATGCTCCTGTAGAGCTGAACGGGAGACGAGACGGTTGACGGCGAATCAATTGAGACGATTGAAATCTCAGGCAACTGAAGGCGAAAACGGAGCAGTATTTATGATGAAGAATAGTGGTCGAATTAGTGGTGGTGCCTAGGCACCGACAGCTCTTTTTGGTCAGCCCAGTCAATAGCATGACGCGCTTCAGCAGGCAGAATCGCGTTAATTGAGTCCCGCGTTCTGGGGTGGGCTATTACGAGACGCGCCGTGTTCACGTGACCGAGCTCTAGGGTAGTTCCAGAGCAACTGCTAGGTTCAAGGTATGTATCTCGGAGTATCTGCGGCCCAATTATTTACGGTACTTGTCCTTTTTTCTTTTCTTTTTCGTGCCCCACGCGTGAGATTCCTGCCCTAGTCCCCTCTCGGCCTAGCGCTATCCAACAATCAAACCTCCAACCTCAACACTGCGAAATTTCGGAAGCTTGTTAGCTTGGAGAGACTCTTTTGCCATCTCCCTCGCCAATTCCCTCCACAGAACTTCCCAGAGACGCCAGCCGTCGCGATGTTCTCCAGAGCAGCTCTTCGAGTCCCCCGGGCTCTGCCTCTGCGCACCAGAGCCCCTGCGGCCTTTGCCGTCGCTGCCCGGTCCGTCACCACCGATGCCGCTTCAGCATCTCTGAACCAGTCGGTGCCCAAGGTATGCTCAATGCGCTTTTTTCTTTGCCTGCGTGGAATCTGCGGCAATGTGGTGGATTGGATTGGGGGATTTCATTTTGCAGGCCAATGGCTGTGGAAAGCGTTGTGAAACGACCGCTGACAATCATCCGGTATAGTCCGATGATGAGCCCTTCCAGGTTACCCTCAGCGACGAGAGCTTCGAGACCTACGAGCTGGACCCTCCGCCTTACACGATTGAGGTGACCAAGAAGGAGCTGAAGCAGATGTACTACGAGATGGTCGCCATCAGGTATGCCGCAAGAAGCGCCCTCAGAGCCGCCTGCCGTGGACAGTACTAATAATCGCTCAGACAGATGGAGATGGCTGCCGATCGCTTGTACAAGGAGAAGAAGATCCGCGGTTTCTGCCACCTGTCTACCGGTCAGGAGGCCGTTGCTGTTGGCATCGAGCATGCCATCACCAAGGAGGACGACATCATCACCGCCTACCGATGCCACGGTTTCGCCATGATGCGTGGCGGCTCTGTCCGATCCATCATCGGCGAGCTTCTCGGCCGCCGTGAGGGTATCTCCTACGGAAAGGGCGGTTCCATGCACATGTTCGCCAAGAACTTTTACGGTGGCAACGGTATTGTTGGCGCTCAGGTCCCTGTCGGCGCTGGCTTGGCTTTCGCCCACAAGTACTCCGGCCGCAAGAACGCCAGTGTCATTCTGTACGGTGACGGTGCCAGCAACCAGGGTCAGGTCTTTGAGGCCTTCAACATGGCTAAGCTGTGGAACCTTCCTGCTCTGTTTGGCTGCGAGAGTGAGTTTTGACCGGCGACTTTTTTTCTTCGTCATGTGGAGCAATGCAGAGCTAACAAGGGTATTACAGACAACAAGTATGGTATGGGTACTTCTGCTGCTCGTTCTTCCGCTTTGACCGACTACTACAAGCGAGGACAGTACATTCCCGGTCTGAAGGTCAACGGTATGGATGTTCTCGCCGTCAAGGCTGCCGTCAAGTATGGCAAGGAGTGGACTGCCGCCGACAAGGGCCCCATGGTTCTCGAATACGTCACCTACCGATACGGTGGTCACTCCATGTCCGACCCCGGCACCACCTACCGTACCCGTGAGGAGATCCAGCGCATGCGCTCAACCAACGACGCCATTGCCGGACTCAAGCAGAAGATCATCGACTGGGAGGTCAGCACCGAGGAGGAGCTCAAGAGCATTGACAAGGCTGCCCGCAGCTACATTGCCGAGGAGGTCGCCGTCGCCGAGGCCATGGCCATCCCTGAGCCCAAGCCCGACATTCTCTTCGAGGACATTTACGTTCGCGGCTCAGAGCCCCAGTACATCCGTGGACGTACCGTCGATGAGAACCACTACTTCTCCAAATAAGCTGGATGCAATTGACCATTTTTGTTGCTCAATGCATTCTACCACCTAACCCCTTAATGAATTCCTCAAAACTTGTCGCCTTATTTGTACTACATTGCTTTTAGATAGAGAGGGCGGGAAGGATCCAGGTGGACATGTTTAATTCCATGTCCGTCTGAAGACCTAAAAAAATAAACAAATCGAATCCAAATTCTAGAAAGCCGTTTGTGCAAAGTTGTTTTCTATTGCCTTGCGTATACGGAATGTAAAAGGAGCATGGAATTTGGTTGGGGGCTTCTTTTGGAGACAGCTTGCCTAATTGGGGAAGTCAAAATTCGGAGGCGCTCCGTGATCGCACCGCAATGAAGTGGGGTCATCACGGTTATTTGAGGCTTTGCGGGATCGACGGGATGCAAACAACAAATGCCACGCGGTGAATTGAATTGATAAAGAATTACAGTCTGTTTATGGTGATACAATTGCAGTTATCAACTCTGATAAAAAGAATAAAGCCTTGCAAGGTTCGTGTCCCCAGACAACAGTGTCCCTGGGGCATCAAATTCCAACAGCTTTCCATCCCCAAACACAGCGGCCTTGTCGTAGCGGCGAATATGCTCCAGGCGATGCATCACCGCAAGGACTGTGCATTCCTTGAATTGCGTATCGATGATTTCCTGCATGATAGTCTCTGTGTCATGATCGACGCTATAGCAAGGATTGAATCAGCGAAAGTAAACGAAGGGGGCTGTAAATATGTAGAGTTCTTTACCTGCTCATTGCTTCATCCAAAATGAGAATCTTGCTCTTCTTCAGCATTGCTCTGGCGAAACAAAGAAGCTGCTTCTGCCCAGAAGACCAAGACGACAAATCAATCTCCTTGTCTATTCCCCCCTGTTCATCAATGATTGTCCGTAGTCGCACTTGCTCAAGCGCGCGAATAACGTCTTCATCCGAAGCACTGTTCAAGGGATCAACGTTGAAGCGAATGGTGCCTGGCATCAGGAAGGGATCTTGAGGTACCACGTTAATACGTGAGCGTACTTCTGCGCAGGTGAGAGTTGAAAGATCTACGTCATCTATCGAGATGCTGCCTTCGACAATCTCAGTCATCTGTAAAAGGGAAAGTATGAGAGATGTTTTGCCGCTGCCAGTTCGACCGCATATTGCAACATGTTGCCCAGCTTTGATCGACAATGACACGCCGTTTAATACTGGTTTGGCGTCTGTTGTGGTACTGCGGATACGAATTAATTGAAAAGGTCTTCAAGATAATATCAGGGAGTAGCACTAACCCATAAGATGTGGTCCAGCCTGCAAATTCAATGGCGCCGGCCTGTGGCCATGTAGCTGGCACGTATGCTCCTTTTTCTTGCCGCTCCTCAGTCTCCGTCTCCTCTGCGAAGCGTTTCACTCTTGACACTGCACCAATACTTGGCTCCAAAGTCGTCCAGGTTTGAACAAGACGCACCAGAACTTCACTGAATCCAATGACAGTGACAAGACTCACACCAACACTTCCAGGGCTAAACCTGTCTTTCCAGATAAGGACTGTAGAGACAAGAAGAACTGCCAATACTGTAGTCACCATCTCAAGCACAAAACTGAGCCAATGCTGAATGCAACTCTGTAGATAGACAGGTCTCTGTGAAGCATCAATGAGACGATAATTGCGTTCTTGGTGGTATGATTGCCATCCAAACGCCCGGATGGTTACTGCTCCTGCGATTGATTCACTAAAATGAGTAAATAGAGGAGCATGGGCCTCAATGGCAAGTAGTCGGATTTGGCGAGACGTTTGCAGATAGAAGCTCTGGAGGAAATAGACATAGACGGCGAAGAAAGGGATTGTCACTCCCAGATATCGAGTAAAAATGGCTATAATGACGGCTTTGGCTATACATAAGACGACAGCTGAAACAACATGTTAGCTTCAGCCCTTCAAAAGTTGGAGATTGAACTCACTGGAGGTGTAGTTGACCATGTTACTAGGAAGCTCCATGTCGATGAGCTCCATATCTCTGCTAAATCTGATGGAACGAGGTTAGTACTGGGAAGGCTGAGCAAAAGGCATGTTAAAGGCTTACCGATTAAGGAGCTCTCCAAGGTCTCTTGTTGACCGAGAATAGAACGGTGCTCTAATTAAACCATTCGTTAATGCACCGTAGCCAGCATCTTTTATGCTCGTTTACCTACCTGAGCGTTGCTTGCAGGAGATTCGAGTGAAGTTGAGCAGCCGACCGCGAGATGATGTAAATAAAAGCCGCCCTGCCCGTATGAGTGAGTACTGTTGCCGATACTACTAGAGGAAATGCGTCTTACCAAGCGCATATACAGCCACTTAACGTGCCGATAATACCAAGAAGGGCGTAAATGCCAAGATACATCCAGATATCCTTGTCTGGCTCTGAGGCATTGGCAGCAGACCACCACTTCATCCACACATCTAGGGTATGGTTACTTTCATGTCAATGAACGAGAGAATAGGTCTTGGGCCACTTACTCGAAAATTCTATGCAAAAGATCCACCCTGTAACCGCAGCACTATACAAGACAACAAAGTACCAGCCGGAGCTGGCAAGGTAATATGCATAAACGGAGAGCTCACCCTTTTTCCGCCGAATATCAACATGCTTACCATCCGTCTCTTCAGAGATGTTGATGGCGACGTCCGCGGCAATATCGAAAACTTCTTCAGCTGTTGGCAACTTTGAAGGCTCGGCAGCTTCAGTAACATCTCCATTGGTTGTAAGCTGTATGCCAAGTTTATTGACGTAGCCGTTGCTCTGAAGCAAGGAGGCGGGGGTATCTTTCGCCGTGACTTTCCCGTCTTCTAGGATGATAATGATGTCCGAAAGTGCCATAAGTTTACCTGATAGCCTTGTGAGTGTTTGGAGAGAGCAATTGAGGGAACATTTCAGCATACGGTGGTGAGTACTCAATATGACGGTCGCCCGCTGCCTACGAAGAAGGCCTACACGGCCAAACAAGCGGGAAGAGACAACGTCAATAGTATGAGCATCCATACTGCTGAATATATCGTCAAGAAGTACTATCGGTTTCTTTGCGTATACGGCTCGAGCTAGTGCCTATCAAATATCTTATGTTAATGTTGTTCATGAAAACTCGGCGGAGAAAAGGGTATGACGGACTATGCGTTGCTTTTGTCCACCACTGAGGTTGAGACCTCTACTGCCAATGTTTGTTTTATCTCCCTTTTTGAAACGATTGAGATCGGCATTGAGACCGCAAGAAGAAACAACCTCATCATACCATTTCCTCTCGTAAGGCGATGAGCTAAGGATATTGTTACGAATGGTGGTGTTCTCAAGCCAAGGCTGCTGGGAGCAGTATGCTACATGTTTACAGTATTGCCGAGATACTTTTGGTTGACCGTCTGGGGATGAAATGTCGATCATTTCACCCAAAATGCAACTCATCAATGACGACTTACCGCTTCCTACCGGGCCCGTAATCGCAGTAATGGCCTCTTGACTGATATCAAGCTCAAGGTCCTTGAGTATCGCAGGGCCGTTTTTGCTCCATTTAAAGCCTTGACTGTGTAGAGAAATGGTGTCGCCATGCGGAGCATCAAAGGGCTCGGGAGGACTATCAGGTGCCAGGATATGAATTTCGGATTCATCGCGGAGGTCGACGTGGCCAGGCTCGTAGTAGTTTTCGTCTTTAAGGTCAACATCTGCGTAATTACAGTACTGCTGGATACGATCAAAGCAGCCCACACATTGCAGAACCTGGGGCAAGGACTGAATGAAGACTATGACAGGACCTGTCAACAGACCTATCAGAGCCAGGGAGGTAAAGGCTTGGGTCGTCAATAAAGATCCGTGGGTCCAGTAGACGGATATGACGACGTAGATGCCAAATGTCGCGGCAGGGGCGAGATTCAAGGGCGTGAGGGCTATGTTGTTTGTTAGCAACAGTGCTTGAGGGTACATCCACAGCTTTGGAAGATATACAGAGCATTAATGTGGCAACGAGCAACTCCCTAAATGTTTTCGACGTCTTGATTTCGTTGGTTCGGAGGTTCGTCAACAGCCTCGATACAACTTGCGGTAACCCAAGCATCTTGATAGCCTTTATGTCCCCGAGCAGAGACGTGGTCGCACGCAACCTTTCTTGGACCTTTTCTATCCATGCAACTTGTGCATTCTGGGTAGCTACCGATATTTGCGATGTAATGCCAATGAATACTATGGTGTTGACATTAGCATAAAGAGAGCACCGAATCTTAACGAGTACGCGCGAGGTTCACCTAATACGAGAGCAATTGGGGCGAGACAAGCCAGGAAAAGCTGCCGCTCTAGCAGCCAACATGCAATTGCTATTTCCAGAAGAGAGCCCCAAGTTTCGTGGAGCAGTTGCATCGCACTCGCTATGCGTTCAATATCGGTGCCCATTAGAGTGACGGCAGATATATCTCCCTCGTCGGCGGTGCGGATATTCAGGCTTCGTTGATATACAAGGGCAATTAGCCCCCCTCGCAGCTTCGCGATGAATCTAGAGGTTTCATATTTGTATAGAGATCTTGATAACTGTATCGTGATCATTAGCATATATGAGTTTATTAAAACAAAGTTTTACCTACGGCAATACCCAAATACACAAGAGCCCATGCGCCAATGAGTCCTCTCCCGTGATATGGCTTGGCGTTCTCATCGCCAACAAATCCAATTGTGGTCTCGACTAGAAATGGTTGAGCAAAAGTGAATGCAGTGACACACAATCTGGGGATCACAGCTGAAGGTAAAGTCGAAAGATGGGTCCGAAAACATGCTTTCACCAGACTATGTCGAGCTTTTGGATCATCTGGAGAATGGTTCTATTAGCATTCAGACAAAGACATGGACATATCAAAGATTCGTCCGCATCTGTTCTCACATTTAGACCAAGTCGTGATCAGCTGGCGACGCAGCACCCTGCTTTGAAGCCTAGTGTCAAGATTAGGCAAATCGTCCTGAGAAAGAACCTTGTCATAGCCTGTCCTGAGCAAGGGCAGAAGCCAGGAAAAACTGATTCTGGCCCAAATCCCGCTAAATTCCTCCGGCGAACCATTAGAAAGACGCTTTCTCTCCTCAATGGACTCCAATAGGAGGGCAAATAGTGTGAGGGAGAGATTCACAGTCATGAGAATCGGGACAGGGCTGCCAGCTGCTAGTAGCCACAAGGTCCTTGTTCGAGCAATATTCAAGAGGCTCGATAAGGATAGATATAAATCGAGGACTGTTGAAGGGCGAAGTGATCGTCCATGGCTTGCTCTAGATAGGAAGAATGCGGCTACCGTAGCCGTAGAGCTCAAGACATCCGCCGGAAGAGATAATTTAGTTCGCAATTCGATGTACTGAGCTCTAAACACAAGGTAAACGACTTGCACAGCAAGAATTGCGGTAAAAGCCACCTGTAGGGAATTGTAAGCATATCGTCTGTGTGCATCGACCGGAGACAAACCGCTTTCCATCGCCGGATAGCCCTTGACCTCACGGAAAACGCAGCTCGTCTCCTGAACAGGCCCCATATCTGTATGGGTACAAGAATGAGAAACACGACAGCCGGCACTGCAACAAAAAAGATGTCTTCAAATAGCAAAGTGAAGTCGAATGGTCTACATCGAGGGTCGACCTGGGGTCCAAAGTATTGCTCACTACCAGGAGGGCAATCCATCTCTGCAAAAGATGTCAATGCCCTTTGTAGATCCATTGACTGGAAGCATCATGAGAGGATGATGTAAAATCCTGATTGATGAATATTAAAGGGTTGGGATGAAAAGGTGACGCGCAACACAGGAAGCCTTGCCGGGTTTCAATTGAAGGAAGAATGCACTGCTTGACGTGAGTCGTATGACATCAGTTGCCTGGCTTGTACATGTACGCCGCGAAGGGCTAGTGAGACGCCTGGAGGTTGGGATTGGCGAGTCTTCAGCGGGGTCCAGCAGGTAAAGCGACCGCTAACTTTTGCGTTTGAGGCCTACAGTCTATCACTCAGTTGTATTCGCCGCCTTTAAAGAAGTATTTATACCTATTCCTGCAGCTCTTATCAATTCTAGCTACCTTTTATCGTATACGAGGCTGGTAGGTGGGAATAAACTAATATATGTATCTGCAGCCAATTGTCTACTCCCAAAGGGCAAATACATGCTTATGCACATGCAATTGCTTTATCGTCAATCTCCAATTACAATTACTCCCTGCTCTAGCATCAATCCTTTGACATCCTCTGCAATTTATAGAGCTTTCCTCCGTAGTGTACATGTATCAATACTCTGAAATGCCGGTTCCGGCAACATCGCCGTGGTTATGCTAGCTCTTGTAGCTCCTCTTGCAATATAAAATGATGTGTAGCCACGATATACAATGATCACTAAGATGTCTTAATCTTCTCTTGCTTATCATATTACACTGTTCCATGAGCTTAGGGTTTATCATTTTACTTCCAATCGCCACCCGGTTCGGCATTGTTACTGCACTTTACTCTAACGACGACTCTACAAAGGCGACGTCCATATGTATCAACATCTCTACAGCAGTATCTTAATGGAGACAATAAGACATACTTTCTTTGGTTTGTGTAGTATTAGAGCCAGCAGATGCGTTCAGAGCATCTTCCAAAAACCTATAAGAAAACGATGCATCACTTAGCTAATTATTAGCCATCCTTTTCCACATGGGAGAACATTGGAAAGATGCTACTAATTTTCTTAATAATTTGCCTATAATTCAGGCCACCCTTTCAGTCTGCCAGCAGTTTTCTGCTTGATACAATGCTAGGGAAGTGAAGACACTGTTCTCGTGCTGATATCGCATTTTGAGCGTTTTACAGGGGCCTTGCTCTTGGAACTAGAAGAGGTTCAGAAGAGGTTCAGAAGACGACTGAGGAAATTAGTGGCTCACGGAAGATGGCCATCGCAACGATGAGAGAAGACAAAGTTAATGAGGTTCCAGGCTCCAGGCTAACATCGTTTCCTCGCAAATGGGATCGACAAGCCAACCAGCCTGGGGGCTGACGAAGCTGGTCATTCACAGAACTTGCATAGCGCTGTCCTGGCTGGGGTTTGAAGGAGTGACTTTCTCAGAATACGAATGGAAACCCGACTACGACAAATAGTGCGGCTCACATAATATTCATATGATGTCGTGTGATGTCAACTGGTTGGTCCAAGCTAGTCGGTGGTTTGAACATGGAATGTATCTCTGGAAAGACAGGTATTTGTATGTAGCCAAACAGGTTGCACTCTACATCATAATCTGCTAATTGCTATGCCAGACTACTACCAACTACTATCTCTTAATGTTACTACTATCAGCTATTATCTCTTAATGTTGCTATCAGCTACTAGGTACCTAAAGATATGGATACTCGATATATCTACAAGTAGATCATACACGTACGTGCGTGTGTGTGAGCATATCCGGTTTAGTGTTGATCAGCTAATGGGTCATCGACATGATCATGGGGGAAAGATTGTATGCATGGACATCTTGGACAGGATTCGCCTGCAATCGTCTACTGGATCGTCGAGATTTACGCGTACTATATCTCCCTTCGGCTGGGATATTCATGTAAGAGAAGTTTCTGCTACTCATTTCACCTTGTTCTAATATCGAAAAATATCTAGAAAATGACTTGTGACTTCCTGCAGCTTTGTGTAGCCATCCCGAGATGCTGAGGTAGTGTAGCGCTATCCCGGTGAGCGTGAAACCGGTCAAGTGTACATATTACCATTACTCAACTGAATGAAGGATCAATACACTTCATTTAGCTTTCTGTTGCCTACATGACACTAAGGAAAACACTATAAGATGTCAAGTCACTGGGCATGCCAACTATTAGGTGAGCCCCCCCCCCCCCCCTCGGTCCGTCTTAGTGTGAGTTTACATATATTACATGATCAGCATGAGTGTGAATCTCGGAGGGTGGGATGGATGATGGCCGTTCTTATACACCCGATGAGGAAGTGTTGGTAGCTCTTTCAGCACCTTAGGAATGTGTAAGGCGACCAGTCGAGCTGAAAACTTGACGTCAGAGTGTGAATAACAGAATATCTTCCTCTCACATCGTCCTCTCTCATGCGATTCAAGCTGATGGCAATGGCATTCAGACGAACCGTCAGCTCAGCATTTGGGGGCCGCATGAGTGAGTGTCTCACCCGTGCACTAGGCAGTCAAGTGATTCGCTGTGGCCTCAGGTGACTGCAGACTCGAGGCGTCTGTCGAGGCGCCGGCGTTTTTGGGCCGGTGAAGAGCAGCAGGACGATGCGGTGAATGGATTTGCGAGTTGCCCACATACTTGGTCAAATAAATACTGTACCAGACCTTCATCATCAGACTGAGACTCAGCAAGGTCGCAAGCAACCCTAGCAGGTGATACTTGGGCGGTGCGGGAGGGGCCTCAGCCGGACGTGGTATTGTCTGATGGTGTTGCTGGGCCCCACCGTGGATGGGAAGACGCGGACAGCCAAAGTGGAGAGGGCCAGTGATGCTTGCTTCTTGCTTGCAGCTTCCAGGTTGCTGTGCAAGGTACGGGGTACGAGCGCTGCCTCTTATCGCCTGGTCCCGTTCGTGTACGGCGAGGTGCCAGGTACGCCACGGAGCAGCTTCCGTCGAGGTTCTGTGGCAGCGATTTCCGCATGCTTCAGCCCGCCGCCGCGAACCACGTACGAGTACATGTACGTAGCCAGTACTCTGTCGGTACCTCGTACTCGGCAACTATACCTCCAGCTGTGTCATTTCTCCATCCTCCCCCAAAGTACCAACAACCTGAACAGTTGCAAGACCCAACAGAACAACACCAGGTCTGCCTCTTGTATCATGCGCCGGTTGCCTTTTCCGCCTCCACCCAATCTCCAGCCCTTCCAGCACCCATGCGCTCCCACAGGCGCCGGCGCTTCTCCCCATTCGCTGCGCCTACGTGCCCTGTCGCGCGTGCTGATTGGCCGCGGGCCCGGCGCAGCTTGTCCCCTACCAGGTCGCTACCAGGTTGTTTCCAGGTACCTGCCAGGCCAAAAATCTGCCCCTCCGTGCCTGTCCAAGCACCGCCAAGTGCATGTATCCGGTACTTGTTGCTTGTACTTGCTGCTCCCCCCTCCAAAAGGCTCCAACCGCCCAAACGAAGAGTCCCGGGTTTCAGCCTCAGGCCGCAATCTGCAGCCTCAATGCGGCCTAGCGCCGAGCCGCGGGCAAGGCATCGCCAGTATTTCATCACTATCGCCTCCCGCCTGCTTGCACGTGTTGCCTCCCTTCTGCCGCCGCGTGACCCGACCTTGTCCCTCAGCGCCTCTCCTCCGTCTCTCTCTGCAACGTAGACGCATCTGGTCTCTCCAAGGAGCAAAAATACGCCTTGTAAGCATAAGAGAAGTCACAAGAGGCCCTTGACCGCGGCCGTCGCGACTCTCGTCTTCTTCATGCACTTTTTTTCTCAGCTTTTTAATGCCCTCTGGTGCTTTTTTTCACTTGAAGCTGTTGCAGCTTTGACTTACACTCGACTCGGACCCCGTCGCGCGATATCACGAGATTGATCACGCAAAACACGTGAGACGACCAAACCCGTGATCTGGCTCCAGAGCACATGATCGTCACGGTATGTCCCTACTATGCACTTCCCTTACCCGTTCGTTCATCACGATGGCTTCAAGATGGCCGGGTTGCGCATTTTTGGGCCACCATGCTGCAGCAACGGGAGATGCCTTGCGACGAGTTTTTTTTGTTTTTCTTTTTGCTCCTCTCTGCACTCCTAAGCCGTAGCATCGTCGCTGGTCCGCGCACCACCTCGCATCTGAAGCTTCATCACATACGCCGCGATACGCATTGTATCGATGGTATCTCTTGCATCCCAGCTTTTGCTTGATGCTGTCATGGCTGAATCACCGCATCGCCTGCATCAGGTGGACGGATGTGTGCTTTTGCCTGCTGGAAGCATTGCGATCGTGGTGATGCGGCCGCAAGCCGTTCACTGTCGCCGTGAGCTCAAGTGAGCCGCGATGAATGAGGAGCACCGCAATCATCCGCCGGTGTCCTCCCGCTGTCTCAGACCACCGGCGGCAGTTGCATTAGCATCGTGCACGACGTCAGGCTCGGGCTCAAGTTGAGCGAATGTGCGCTTCTTGCAGCTTCTTGCAGCTTCGCATCGCCCATCTTCGTCCGTGACCAGACACTGTGCTGCAAGCACACACCCCCTTGCTCATCTCTACCTCAGCCTTGCATTCCCTTGCCGCCATTGTTGTCGAGTGATATGAGTTCCCGCGTTTGGCATGGACCAAAAGTGCCAAGCTGAAACCTTTCTTTTTTCGCGCTTCCTTAATAAATCCTTGCAGGCATCGCATTCTAGTGTCGTCGTCTAACCAGAGTCATAGGCTCAAGACTGTCCAACCACATGCACTTCAGCTGACTGTTGACTTTTCAACAATCTACTATAAAATTCATCTGTCTGGCCAAACCGGCGAGCGTGCAAACCCTCAACTGGTCGACTGCATCCCGGCTTGCCACCGCTGGTTCCTCCCCCTTCTCAAGAGCTAGATGATGGCCGATACACTTGTCTCTGAACACCCCGATCTATCTGGCTTTCCTGGCTCTCCTGGTCAGAAACGAAAGCGCGAATTAGAAAGTCCCAATCTCGGGCGCACAAAGCGTGCCGCTCCTCCAGCAGCCATGTCAGCGTCGCCGGCGGACACGGCGGCCTTCATCGAGAATGCCATTGAGGCCTCGCAAGCGGCGGCTGTGAGCGGCGTTAATGTTGCCGATTTCAATGCTCTCCAGCAAGCTGCCGCTGCAGATCACACCGATGCCTCGGACCCTTCCAATGCTACCAGCACTGCGCAGGCTGCCCTGGGCATGTACCCGACCCTCCACGTCCCTTCATCAACCGAGGAGCAGTTTTCTGCACAGGGACCTGTTGATCCTGACCATGGCCACGAAAATGCATTCAAGCACGATACCCCTTTCACAGACGTGACACAACAGCCCGACCCCATGATGGACCCTACGGTCAACCAAAACCAGCCTCCTCCTCCCCCGAATGGCGTTCAATCTCATCCTCCTCCATCACAACACAGATATGCAGTGCCACCGCCTCCCCCCAACCCCAAGCCGAGTGTTGGTTCAGAAGAGTGGCACAAGATGCGGAAGGATAACCACAAAGAAGGTAAGATATACAGCCTCTAGATCTACGGAAGAAATACAAGGCATTAACACAGATGTAGTGGAGCGCCGACGCCGCGAGACTATCAACGAAGGCATTAACGAGCTGGCCAAGATTGTCCCGGGCTGCGAGAAGAACAAAGGATCGATTTTGCAGCGGGCTGTTAGTTTCATCACCCAGCTCAAAGAGAACGAGCAGCAAAACATTGAAAAGTGGACGTTGGAAAAGCTACTTACAGAGCAAGCCATAACAGAGCTTAGTGCATCCAACGACAAGCTTAAGCAGGAGTGCGAGCGGCTGTACCGAGAACTGGAGACGTGGAAGCGCGTTGCACAGCAGGCTGGTCTGGAGCCCCCAGCCGCTCCCAAGGAAGAGCCCAATACCGGCATGCCGTCGAGTTAGGAATCCGGACATGCATTGGTGATATTCCATCCTCCAGCATCTCTCTCGAGCTTCTCCGAAGCCTACTACGTCTCGACGCAGGCTAAGATCCAACACGAGAGAGACGATAGCTCATGACTTTTTTTATTCTTCCTCCCCCCGTTTCGCAAGGCTATGTCAATACCAGATCCTCTGCCGGCCTCTTTTCTGCCACGCCTGCCTCGGCAATGATGATGACTACGTTTTTTCGAATCGTTTATTATCCATTTTACCCCAAGTCCTCGATTCGGTTTTCTATTTCAGCAATGTTTTATTCTTACTGGGCCCAGCTCTGGCGAGATACCATTTCTCACTGTAAGATTCCTTCTTTCAGCAGCTTGGCGTTTGGTAGGATGCACTTGGAGGACTACAAAGGGGAACCTACATATCCATTTTGGACCGCGTCGGATACGCGCAGACATGGTTTGGCTTTGGGCTACATGGGAAAAACCTCTACGTAATTAGCAAAGCTGTTGTTGTTAGCGCTCTCCGATGCTAGGGGACCAAAGATAATGTGTACGATCCTTGATGCCCAAAACTGTGGTGTACTGTACATTACCGTGTTGTCAATCCGAAGCATATTTGGTCAGGGGTTGTCATTGGAGGCTTTCCCCCCTCCCGCACGATGGCGGAAGCAGAGTTTGCATCTCCGCGATTCTCGAGAGACACCCTAATGCATGCATTCAAGCGGCCGTAAAGCTGCAAATAAGAGCCAATTGGTTAGATGCAGGCCCCCTGCAGGTGTCTCAGTTTAGCTGCGGTTTGGGAGCCACTAGGAGGAAATAATCCGTCCTGAAAATAGACATGATTGGGGTATAATGTTTGTCTTAGGAGACTCACTCATGATTCGATATTTGATTAAAGACGTATACGGAATACGTGTTGTCTGTAGTTGAGTCTCTTTACCCCTTTTTAGTATTGACAAAATGAGACGTATTTTGTATTCCTTTCTTCTTTAGTGGTTCAAAATCACTTGGTGGCTTGGTGTTCCGATACCCATGTCATTTTAGTAACCTTTTCTTCTTTTCTTTTTCTCTTTTCTTCTCGCATTTCATGGGGTCAGGGTCTTTCTTTAGCTCCAACCCATGACCCCGGTACAGGCAAACAAAAAGAAAGGAAAGGAAAAAGGAAAAACAAGAGACGAAAGGGGACCGGAAGAGAACGTGCCGTAACCTTGGCAGTTTTCCATACACTATATACCGTATTATGAACCTGCAATTCGCACTGGTGTTGACGGCTTGTGTTGCTTGGTGTTATTCTAGTGGAGGCGTTTTTACGAGGATATCTGAAGAGGCTGATGGAGGAAGACAATGGAAAGAAAAGGAAAACTTGGAGTGTTTTATAATTGGTTTATTCTTGTTTACTGTGGTGAATGGAATCTTCGAGAGATAGTAACAGTGTAAATGGGACTGATAAGTTGTGTGGCTTCTTTACTTTTCAGTATTCTCCGTGGCTTTTGTTTTGTCTTCTGTATGCTGTAGCTTTTGTTTTCTTTTCTGTATACTCCATAGTTTTTGTTTACTTTTCAGTATGCTCGGTGGCTTTTGTTGATCTTTTGTTTTTGTTTGGTGGTGAGGAAGTTGTTGACTCGTATATGTAGATACATAGGCATTCGAGTCGAAGAATGGATTTTGATCGGAATCTTTTGTCAATGGCTCATCAGAATGTAGTCCACTGGTGTTGTGAAGCATGATGTAGGTTCGAAATGGTGCGTTTCCATGTAGTTCTCGCCAACACCCAACTTGTGATGTATCCAGTCATCCCGTAAATGCGTCTTCCGTCTCCCATCGTACACTCCATCACTGCCAATCTTTCCTCTGACGAATCCACTTATACACACATATTGCTGAAGTATAACGTCCAGCCAGCCAGAAGGTTTTCCCGAATCTCGCGATAGACTGAGCCATTGTCCATTTCTTCTCCGTAGCTTCAGCCACAGGACATTAAGCTGGAGATATCGACAGCGTGAAGGGCTCTTATGACTCCCATTGTCAAGACAACAGTATCTCTGCCCAAACTCTCTGAATGTTTACAAAAGCTTCCAATGTAAACAATGAGATAGAGGCTTTTGTATGCCCGTTATAAAAGCCAGCACCCCCCCATATGTCTGCCATTGCTCATATTCCATCATTCAATTCGTCAAGCACTTCCAAGCACTCAGCTCTAAGCACTCAGCTTCAACGCTCAGCTCCAAATTCTCCCAATTCGCCGATATACCAATTCAAGCAACTCGCCCAAGAGCAGCTATCTATATACCATTATACCAATATACCAATTCAATAAGGACATTATATCAAGACTTCTCTTCAAGATGTCAGCCATTCCTTGCTCCGGTGTCTACCCCGTGGAATCTCCTAGCCAATCGAGATCATCATGGATGTATCTCCCCCCTGAACTCCGCCTCATCATCATGGAAAAGGTCGCCCACGAAAAGTCCCCTGGCTGGACTTCCTGTGCCACAATCAACAGAGAATGGCAAGACATGATTGAAAAAGAAAACTACAAGAAGCTGTCCCTGGAAGTCCCCTGTCTCGACGACTTGAACGACATGGTCCCACACCACAAGAGACACTTGGTCAAGCACATCTTCTTCAAAATCGACCTCCCCAGAGATCCCACCGCCTGCTGTGCCAGATGGAACCCTCCACCATCCAATACCAGCAAAATCGTCAGCCAGGGGATCATGAAGCTCTTCAACACCCTCAGCACATGGGACCAGGGCAGCAGCTTGACGTTGGAACTCAACGTCTTCTCACTCAGCGACTCTGAACACTGGTTCAAGCCGCTGTACTTTTCCAACGACGACACCGAGGGCGATGATGGTCGAAAGATCAACGACGTTAACCATGGCTGGGTCAACGGCGAGCAAATCAAGCCTGCGCCGGAGGAGGCCGTGCGTCGAATGTTCCGGCCTATCAAGCTGGACAAGAGCTTCGAGCGCGAGCCGCTCCCTTCAGTTGTCTGCGCGACGAAGTTCGTCATTCGTCGACAGCTTCGAAGGTGTCTTTCGCCGGCTGGGGTGAGTGCCATGCTCGAGGCGCTGCCCTTGCTGGAGCACATGAGCTATGAGCCATGGGCGTTGCATGAGAGTGCAAGTCAAGACAGGAGACGAGACCATGTAGCAGGTATGTATATGTCTTTTGTCTTTTTCAACTGCCATATCTTTGGTTTGTCTGTCTTGAATTCACTTCTAACATTCTTCTCATGATTAGCTCTCCGTCGTGCAATGCTACAAAAGCTTTCCAAGGCTGTCACCAGCCTGGTAGTATTCCAAGACTCCCGCAAATCCTACAAAGTCCTCCAGCAACAGAAGCAGAACGGGGGTCCCAAGCCCCCTACCATCAACTCCGTCGCCATTGGGGACGCCCTGGGCGACATCTTCGCCAGGAAGAGCCTCGGCCTGAAGCACCTCGCCGTTTCATTCATGGTCGACGCCAAGGATGTCCTCCGCCACTGCAGGCCGGCCTGGACGTGGCCGCAGCTCAAGAGCGTGGCGCTCACCTCGCAGCTCCTGAAAGAAGACGCGAACCTGAACCCGGACGCCCACGGCAGGATCGAGGACTTGCTATGCAGGGCTGCGGCTCTAGCGAAGCGAATGCCCGAGCTGGACACGTTTGTGCTCTGGAACGGCGCAAAGGGCGACGCTTGCGCCTTCATCTACCGCGTCAAGGGGAGTAAAGCGTCCATTACCTGGCGCGGGACGTGGCAGCTGGAGATGAGTCCTAAGGTGATCGAGGCGTGGAATTCCGTGGCCTTGACTCGATCCTGGCGCGAGATTGAAGTATACCAGGAGCGTATTGAGAGCGATGTCAACTGCGTTGGAGATGCCATCCACCACTTGAAACTCCCCTGCCAGGTTGTTGAGCCTGCGTCTTTGTGGCAGATGCGCAGGGAGGGAAACTTGGTCCCGTACGGCACCACATGAACATTCTACGATTTCTTGGTACATAATTAGCCCTCTACACATACATTATGTCTACCTATACTCATACGAAATCGAACCTCCAACCGGGCTTGTCTATGATTTCCCCTTCCTCCTTCAAGCGAGCTTTCTCAGCTACGACATCTCTTCTCTTTTCCTCTCTCTCTTGGCAGTCAATCAATCAATTCAAATCACATCACGAAAAAGCAAAAGACAAGGGTCCCTTCTCCACACGCAAGGCAAACAAGGGCGACATACGCAAAGGAGGGCAGCCCGGAGCCACCTCCGCCGCTCCTGTATGGACTGACTAGCCAGCCGGGCTCGTCTAATTTTCCTCAGATTGACCCCTCGTTATTTTTCTGTCACTCTTTTTCCTTTTTCTTTTTTTTCCCGCCCC
Organism: Trichoderma atrobrunneum; assembly: GCA_003439915.1. Lineage (NCBI taxonomy): Eukaryota > Fungi > Ascomycota > Sordariomycetes > Hypocreales > Hypocreaceae > Trichoderma > Trichoderma atrobrunneum. Next base: position 7,828 of record PNRQ01000242.1, on the reverse strand, counting down.
CATCCATGGTCGTCGAGCCGAGGACATGGGACAGGGGGGGAGGTCCGCGGACATGGGACACGCGAGAATGTACCTCTGAATGACATGATATTACATTATACAGTGGCATTGGGACATGGGTTTGCGTTTATTTTTGTTTGGGTTCTGTACGAGTACATGTACTTTGGTTCGGATAGAAAAATAGAACGGTTGGTTTGGGTGCCTTTTTAGAGGAATCTGTCCAGGTTGATCGACGCCTTGCAGGGATCAAGAACGAAGCCGGAGAGAAATGTAGTCGATAGGCACAATAGTAATCAAAAACATGAATCGTAATACTAATACGCCTTTTTTTTTTTTCACCAGCCGAGTTGCATAGTGAATAACGCTCATACTGAACTACAAAGAGAGTGTCCTCGTAGTCTCTCTTGTCTTTGCCCGTGTAAAAGCAGAGACATCAAATGTATGTATGAAAAAGTCTCCACAGTCAGCTTATACTACATGTACTTGGATACGTCAACGCCAAAGCCGGCGATGGGAATGAATGACTTGCTGCTGCTCCCAACAAGCATTACTTGGCATCTACTAGCAGCTACTAGCATCTACCAACGCTTCTATTGTAGGGATTGCCACACCATCGCCAAGAGATTGCACCAAGCGCGCCCGGAATCAGGCCACTCTCTTCCCCCACCCCATCCGGAGCCTCTAAAGCTTCAATCTCTCCGATTCCCGATCCAAAGAAGCTGCCATTATCCGTACGTTAATACGAGAAGAGTCAAGTTCAACTCTGCCTAGACCCACAGTCCAAATCCAAAGCAAGGACAAAAGGCGAGAGACAAGAATAAGACAAGAATACCACCATCTTCACCGTGATCTTCTTGTCCTATCTCCTCCCCTCCCAGAGGTACCGGTACATACTAAACTACTGTACGTAGTATGCACTCACATCTAGAAATAAGGCGAGACGGGCCAGACCGCTCACCAACTTTTTCTAATCCCCTTCCCGACCCTGCCGTGAGAGAGTGGTAGGGATCTGTGGTTCTGGTTTTTTGCGGGACTGGGATTCTTGTTTTTCTTCTTTAACCTGACACGCACATTTTACGCGAGCTGTGAAAAATAGCGCTGCTTTGAGGGGGAATGAGAATGAGGCACTTCAAACCGAGAGGGGATGGCTGTAGTCGAGTAGAATAAGTTGTTGGCTCTGCATCTGTGAGTACCCGAGTGAGTACCCGAAGAGTACTGGCGAGAGCAATCAATACCTCTTCGTCCATGTAAGAGACTCTCATGACGCTCTCAATGTGGACCCTCACCTCTTTCTCCTTACTCCATTGAGCAAAATCAACTCCCAACTATCCCCGGATCAGGAGAGCCCACCCTCCCCCAATACCACCTCGATAGTTTCCAGTCCATCCTGCAAAACCTAAACTGTAAACCAAACCAAACCAACCCATCTCAAACCTCCATCCAGCCTTGCTCGCCTCTTCCTCTCACTCACTCACTCTCTCCCCTCTCCTCGCTTCCCTTCCCTGGTTCTAGGCCTCCTGTCCTGTCCTGCAAGCCCCCTAGCCAGCTGAACACACTTCACTCAACTTCGTTCTTCCTCCAATCCCATTCCACCCACACACCATTCTCTCTTCCACACTCAGACATACATGCCTTAGTAGCCTTCGTCCTGAATCATGTATACAGCAAAGCTACTGCACCTCACCAACCGCAGCCCGTGCCTGGTCCAAGAGCACGTCCAGATTACATGACACATCACTTTCTCCCTCTCTCTCGATTCTTTCTCCCCCCTCCCCTGGCATCTTTTCCTGGAACACACATACACCATCGCACTGCACATGTAATTCGTCAAAAAACCCTACACAGACCAAATGCCTATCAGCATCCATTCCTTACCGTCCAACATACGTATACTCGTACCTGCTCCCAAAGTTCCCATACACACTCCCCTCACCAATCCCATCAAACCACCCAACTCACACGCCTCCCAGCCCAAGCAAAAATGTCAAAAAGAAAAAAAAAAAAAAAAGAACAGCGCACACGCATAATTCAAAATCAATCACTTATACCACACATCACATTTCATCCCCCCCTCCCTTCCCGTCGATCCCGATCCCCGCCCAGCAAATCCCAGAACCAGTTCGTCATGGCCCCTCCCCTTCTCTTATTCTCTCTCGGCATCTCTCCGTGGTCAAAAAACTCCACAACGCCCATGTCCCTCCATCACAGTGACAAAAACCACACACACGCACACAGACATACCCCTGCACAAAAAGGAAAAAAAGAAAAGGTACACGCCTCGTTTCTTCCCTCGTCGTTGTCTTTCAAAACCAGTGACACACACACACGCTTTCAAATAACCCTTACTTCGCTGCCTGCATATATCCCATGCAGAATTATCCTTCCCCCCCAGCCCGCGGCTATGCATCCATACGTGCCGAACCCAAAACCCAGCAAGCAGCAGCTCGACACCAAGACTTGGGTACATGTAGCCCCCCCCTTTTCATCTTCTCCCGCTCGGCATCATCATTGGTCAGGAAACGATGTGCAATTAAAATTCCACGTTTGTGGCTTCCCCAGAGACATGCACATTTCCTCCCAATCAAGCACACAGTATACACACCAACCTGTGACGAATTTGTAGAGGCCTCTCTCCAGTTCACCGATGTAAGAGGACAGCTGCAAATTATAACAGTGTAGACAAAAAAACAAGGACAATATCTTCAAAAAAGGTCAAAATTGCAAAGATGTAAACTCATTCATCACTGTGCCATGCACATATACCCATTAAACAATAACATCAAAGATTAATTACCGTCATATGAAAGAAACAAAATACAAAATCCGTATACCCGCCCAAGAAAAAAAGCCAATTTTCTTCCCAAGATACTTGACGCTTCCAAAAAAGAAACGAGATAAAAAAGATATGACAGTCGCTCGCTCGCTCGCTTCGTTTGTTTCGTTCTACATCTCATAGCCACCCAACATCTTTCTTCGTATCAGCCCATCCATCTGCATCCAAGGTTGATTAGAAACAAAACTCCAATGAAATGCCCAAAAATCTCTCCGACATTGCAATCGTCACGCTTGCGTGCGTCAAGTCTCAAAAGTGCCAAACCAAAACTACGTTTTGGAAAATCAGAGGCTGTGCCCGCCAGGCGACTGTTATCGCAGAAACTCATCAAAAGCATCCGCCAGAGGCAAATATCCACCCGTCGCGAGAGCACGCTCGCAAACAACAAACATAAACAAAGTCAAAGGCAAGAGAGGATAGCCTTGAGAATGTGGGAAAGAGAGAAAAAAGGAGAAAAAGAGGCAGCGTGGTTCCGCCTGCTTTGTCGAGATATCAATTGTTGAATAGAAAGCCCCCCCTGCGGACTATTGAAAGCCCAATAAACGCCAAGGCTCGTACTAATTGGGAATAAGTAACGAGAAGGAAAAATCAGAAAATCCACACACAAAAAGCCATGTGCCTTCTGGTGTGTGATGCGCCCTGTACTGTCTAGACCAGGCCGCCGTATCCATCGCGAGGCCCAAGGCCAACATAGTTGCACGCAATGCCAACAAGGCTTACGTTATTGATGTCCGCTTGGTACTAGAAACTCTTCTCCTTCTATTGTAGAGACGGGCGATGTCCAGCGGCATCCACAACCTGGGTCATGACTCTCATTCCCCGGGTATCGTTCGACATTGCGTAGCCATAGCCCTGCTGCTGGGTGACTGGGGGCGCCTGAGACAAATCCCCTGATCGAAATATCGGAGCTCCGGTTTGGTCGTATTCGTTCCGGTGTGGTGTTTCAAAAGAGTTGGGTATAAAGGGCTGATTGGATGTCATGGAAACCCCGGAGCCGACAAACGATGCTGACTGTGTGGTAGTTTGCTGCTGTGCATAGGGATACATGGTCGATGCGTTGGTATTCGTTGATGCCTGTGGCCACTGTTGGCTGTACATTCCCCCAGGGCTAGCGTAGTCGCTGAACACTGACGGCCGTCGGCTGGCGTCATGAGGGCTCGGAACCATGTCGAGGGCGATGTTGGTAGCCGCTGTGGTAGCCACAGGCTGGCTGCTGTGAACAGACATTGTGCCACCCTCGACATAGGTATGCGGCTGTGCGGGAAGCTCTGTAATCATGGACGGCGGGAATGCGTTGGCCCTGACTGTCATGTCATTGATAAAGGTGGGCGGGCGAATACTTGTCGCGGAGCTAGGCTCTGATGCTGCCGGGTGAGGGAGGCACTGAGCAGCCAGCGGCTTAGATCTAGCTTCATGATCATCTTCATCCTTGATGTAAGTAGCCTCCTCATTGTCCGAAGCATAGCTCTCCGGCATCTTGTCTTCTGCCATGACATAGACCTCAGTCGTACCATCTTGTTTTGCCGTTAGTATTCAGAAGAAAAAAGTCACAAGCTTGCTTGGATCAGCTTACCGATTTCGCCATTCTTGTATCGCTCCTCCTGACGAGCTACCTTGAAGATTTCGTTCAGGAACGGCCTCTTCTTGGCGTTGGCTTCATTATCCATGAAAAATGACGAGAGGGCCTCGACCGTCGTCTCCTCGAGTTTCTTCACGTTCAAGCCAAGCTTTTGGATGTCAGGATGCTGCTTAGCGTTGGGCTCAACAACCAGTCTCAGGATGTGAGCGAGAAGATGTACACGCTCTGCTTCTTAGTTAGCTCCGCCCATTCTTCCAACCAATTCAAAAGGCAATTCCTCTAACCTCGCTTGTATAAGTGGTCTGGCTCCTTGTGCCGGACCTTGTCGTCCTTGGTAGGACCCCACGGTTTTGGCCACCAAGCAGGCGCCTTCTCGTCGCTGCCGGTGTAAGGGTGTGTGGACTGCTTCTTGGGCTCCACGGCTTTGACCCAGGCCTTGGCAATGAGCTTGCAGGCCGTCTGCTGGCAGTTTTTGAACCGTTGTTCATAGAAGCTCCAAACAGCGTGGGGGTCGCCGATCCTGATACCTCTACGAGATGAGACCGTCATGGGAACATCGTCTTCATCATTTACGGCTCGAGTTCCTCTGACGCGCTTGCGCCCTTGGCGGACGGGACTGCCACTCCAATCACCAAATCCAGAGTTGCGGCGACGGCCGTCAATCATCCGACTACGGTTGAAGGCAGCAGGGCGGCTGTAGAAGCTGTCCTCAAGATTGTAGTCGTCCAGCATGGGGTCCGCACCTTTCATGACTACATTAGCAATCTGTCGAGAGGTTGATTTATAGAAAGTCTTACCTGCATCGATGCGAGACATGACCTGCCGGTATCTGTTGGCATCAAAGAACTGGCGGATGGTGTTGTCCGTCATCCCACGCCCCGGGCTGGGACTGAAAAAGGTCATGGACGCGCCATCTTCGTTAATGGCAGCAACAAAATAGTGCTTGGCAACAATGCCGCAGTGGGTTCTCAGTGCCTCGTCGATTTGCTGTTGTTCGAATGTTGTCAGAAAGGACCCAAGGCCGATCACATTATATGAAACTTACCATGAGTGGCGGGCGACGCGAGTCAGTGCCCTCCTGGAAACGGGCATTGTCAGCTTCGACACCAACGCGCTCCTGTGGGAAGGAGTGGTGTCGTTGAACAACATCGGAGGCGTATCTCTCAGAAGAAAAGGACTGGTGGCGCGCAGTGGTTCCATCAGCCGGATAGTACTGAGGCTGAAAGGTCGGGTGACGGGGGAACGAATCCCGGGTCCAGTCTTGAACCATGGCTGGATAGGTTGAGCGTTTTCTGGGTTTGCGGCAGTACGGGCGAAGCGCAGGCTGGCGAGATTTAACAAATATCCAAGGGGCCCCAAGGAGATTCAACACGTAGTTCGGCTCTGCTTGGTACGACCCTCGGTTTGCATAGGCCGAAAAGCGAGGCCAAAGATTGCAGAGACTAGCGCCGGCGGTAATGTTTTGTCCAACTTGTACTTTGTAACCCGGTTTGCAGAATCGGGGAGAATTTTATTTGTCTCGCGATGCTGTGCTACCAACGTGGTGGTGCTTTCAAAGGGGTGAGACGGTTGATATTTCAGTCTGTGCTCTCAAGGTAGCGCAGAGGCCGCAAAGAGGATGGAGCAATCAAGGTGGTGCGCTGTTGTTGAAAAGTAAGACGATAGGTGGGATTATTGCATGTCGTGAAAGGACAGGATCTCTTGGGATGGTGCTGCTGGCAGTTGGGAGGGCGTGTGCGAGGATGCTGTTGTACCCGAGTGTGCAAGGACCGGCGAGGCTGTGTAACCGTAGCAGCTAATGTCGAGGAGAAGAGGTGCAAGCAAGTTGGACGATGCCGGATCGCGGTGATGAAGAAACAGGCAGAGCAATAGTTGGCGTTGATTCCAAGCTTCGGAAGCAGATCTAATGCAAAAGGACACGGCCGGACAAACAGATGCGCTCAAACGCCTTGCTGCTTGATGATACCAAGAGGACCGAAGAGACGAAATTCGTTTCGTGACAGGCGCAGCCGATCGATTTATAGGTAGTAGAAGCCGTGGTATCGGACGAATCAGATGAAGACTAGAGCTAGATAGAGACGGTGTGATTTGATTCCAGATACGGAATTGCGGTCTCCAGGACAAGACAAGACGAGAATATCAAGTAGTCGGGAAAATCAACAAGAAGTCGCCACAAATCGTTATGGCCAAGATGCAGAGGGAAGAGGCAGCAAGAATTATGTGTAGCAATGTCTAGCTATCTCCGGCATGGGGTACACAAAGTTCGACGTGGTAGTACGGGCGACAAGCTCAGAATATCGCAACGCTGCAAGATGGATCCTTTCTTTTTCTTTTTCTTTATAAAAGAAAAGAAAAAACTACGCCCGTAGACTAGAGCCAAGTTCTTGGGACTCTAAGAAAACACCAACGAGGCCAAAGGAGAAAGGCAGATCCGGGGCCCGAAGTGAAACGAGAGTCAAAAGTCGGGCTGGGTGGGAGCGGCAGTCACCGGGAGAAGGGCAGAAAGCTGCTTGCAAGTTGAGGACGGAGAGGATGTGCCGGTTGATATGAGATCAAAAGACAGAGGATCGAATGGGCCAATTAGTAACGGCACCCACCAGGACGATGGCAGCTGGGCCGGCCCCGCACAAAGACAGCAGATGTCTCTCTTGTCGCTTTCTTACTCGCGGCCGTTTTTCTGGTGTTGGCCAGTCCACTTTGGACGGTAGCCTCCTTGGTGCCAACCGGCTGGCGTGTCAGCAGCGTCGCAGAAGAGCGCGCCCGTCAGATGGCCAATCAAGGAGAGCAAGGGAGGATTTGAGCGAAGCAGACGAAGGCAAGGCGGGATAGTAGCGAGAAGCGTGAGGAGAAGAAGAGGAGAGTAGGAGAGCAGAGTAGAGGAGAAGAGACGAGGGAACAGACGCGAGAGGAGGGTGTAGAAAAGGAGAGAGAGAGAGAGAGAGAGCAGCGCACAGCAAACAAGACAGGACAGGACAGGACAGGACAGGAATAAGCAGCGAAAAGCAGTCAGCCAGCCAGCAGTCAACGAACGAGGCAGGGCATGTGTTCGGGTACTTGTAAGATGCAGATGCAGCGCAGCGGCTGGAGGTGAGGACATGGTCGAAGCGAAAAAGGCGGACGACGAGCCTCGCTGGGATTCTGATGCAGGCAGGGAGCTGGAACGCAGCGGTTTGCTGGGCCAATCGCCGGTTCCCGTCAAGACGCAGATGCAGGCGCAGGCCGGGGTGCTGCTCTTTCTGGTTCCCTTTTTTCCCTCTTTTCTTTTCTTTTGCTTCTCTTGGCCCCGTTGCCATGCATGCAGCGAGGAACTGCCTGGTCGACGAAGGGCATTGAAGCCAGCGATCGTCCGGCCCGCCAGGCCAAACGTGCTGGAAGCCCTAGAGGCCCTAGAGGCCGCAGGCTGGGGTGCCGCTGCG
>PNRQ01000241.1:0-53359 GCA_003439915.1 Trichoderma atrobrunneum | reverse complement strand
GGCCGCTCCAAAGCCGCCAGTCGACATCGCCTCCAAGCTGTAGCGGCGGCCCCCTCCATCGGATCGGCCTCGCACCGCAACAGCGTCTCGACCTGCCAACTGCTGCAGACGCCGCTGCCAAGCACCGTCTCTTGGCCAGCATAGAGGCACAACACGTCGATTCCAAGCACACTCCAAAACATCGGTATGGATGGCTCACCAGGTGTTGGCCGGGGGGCCCTTCGATGAGCCCAACCAGCCCTGCCAGCTCCCGCCACGGGAATGGAATGCCCAAGCGCAAGAGAAGCGGTGGCATGGGCCTCGAGAGCAGCCCCGGCAGCATCAACGAAGATGATCACGGCGACCACCACGAGAACGGTGATCACGACAAGAAGCGCCAGCCTGGCGTCAAGCGCGCGTGCAACGAGTGTCGCCAGCAAAAGGTGAGTCAGCCCCTCCGACCCTGCCATGTCCCGATCCTCGCCTCCCCCACCATACCCGCCTACTATTTCCAGATGCCCGAGGGAGAGTCTGAGAGCAAGTTGATGCTTTTGCTTCTCTGCTCTGCGCTGTTATGGTTTGCTCCGTTCTGATATATAACTACCATGCCCTCTTCTGCTCTGCCCTGTCTTGTGTCCTCCCCGGCGCCGTCTGCAATTGATTGCCTTGTTATGGTGGCTAATTCGTGATTCAATTGTTGCGCAATAGTTGCGGTGTAATGTCGTTCAAGAACCATTCCAGAGCTGCTCACGATGCAACCGTCTAAAGCTCGAATGCAAGATTGAATCAAATTTCAAGCGCATTGGGAAGCGATCCAAGCATGCTGAGATGGAAAAGGAGATTGACCGTCTACGGCGCAACATCGCCCGCGCCCAGGCTCAAGGCTACCTACTCGACGAAGACGACACTCTCAACTCTCCCATGGCGCCGAGCACCGCGACCTACTCTCACACGCGAAATCCTTCTCTGATGGGTTCTGACGAGGCTGTGTCGTCCCTACTGCACCTCAAGAGAGGAGGCTCGTATAGCATGCCGCGATTCTCTCACGAGTTGGAAGGGGTCCAGCTGACCGACGAAGCCGTCACCCATCTATTCAACGAATTCTTCGCATTCTACCACCCATTTCTTCCATTCTTAAATCCCCAGCAATCCCCAGACCAATATCACCAACAACACCCTCTCCTGTTTTGGTCCATTGTCGCTGTCGCTGCCCGTCGATTTAGCCCTGCCAATTGCGCCAACCTCATCTCCAACCTCTCTGGACCATTGACCAGGTTCCTGTGGACCACCATCGGCGAAGTGCCTAGCAATTACTACGTCGTCAAGGCAATGTGCCTGCTCTGCGCCTGGCCATTACCCACCAGCACAACCACTTCTGACCCGACTCACATCCTCTGTGGTGTCATGATGAAGACGGCGACTGGAATCGGATTGCATCGCCCTAACCACATCCAAGACTTCTCTCGAACCTCGATCGATCTGAATAAGGAGCAGCTTGCCGACCGTGTCACTACGTGGGCCGTGTGCAACATTGTGGCACAAAACATCGGCACAGGCTACGGCCAACCAGCTTCTTCCTTGTATGACTGGACTTTGGCCCTTCGACCCGGCGACGATCCGGCGTTGCATCTCTCTCCCGAATTGGAGGCCCGACTCCAAATTGAAAGATTCTGCGACAAGGTTTCCAAGGAAATGTATAGCAACGCAAGCGATCCCAGAGGTGTCGCCGGAGACGAGCACAGGGCAATGCTCATGAGGGTATACCGGCGCGAGTATTCAGAGTTGTATGCGTCCATCATGTCTCAGCAGCTGGGTGCCGTCGTAGATCTGCACTTGCGTGCCGCTGCCCTTCACATGAGGCTGGCCGGATTTTTCGACTCCAGCAAGACGCCCGGCTACTTGGACGATCTGATGGGTTTGTGGCGGGCTACAGTCAGCTTCCTGGACGATCTCTTGGAGGTGGACAAGGTAACGTCTCCCCACGACAATATCGGGGGCACCTTTTTGCTCTACGCGACCAACTACATACAGCAGATGTTAGTAGCTGCTGCTTTTACCTTGCTCAAGTTGATGCGGTCCTTCTTCTCCAAGACGATTGACTTCCAACGCGGGCGCAACCTCTTCCACCGCTCCATCCAGGCCATCCGTGCCACCAGTGTGGTTACCAACGATTTGCAGTGGCGTTTGGCCGAACTAATGGTGCAGATGTGGAACGGTGCCCGGTTGGATCAGAAGAACTACAACCGCGAAGACGATTCTCCCATCCAAGTCGACGACAGCCTGCAGCTTAAAGTACGATGTCGTCACAGTATGAGCCTTGTTTTCGACTCCGTTTGGAGATGGAGAGAGGAGTATCAAGCTTTGGGCAGAGGATCGCTCGAAGGTAAGCGATACAATTCGGCCTGTGGGTACACCAGCTGCACTTGAAACCTGCAGGATTTTCCCCCTTTTTCTTTTCTCTCTGCCTTGTCTCGACGAGAAGCGAGTGTGTTGTTTTGTTCTTTTCAATTGAAGGCTAACATTTGCTCTGTAGCTGCCTTGAAGCACCCTACGAATCCGGATTCGGCCAATGAGTCCTCAGCCGCGTCGTCGCAACTTGACAGCACGTTGATGCCATCACACAGTCTCCCCACGTCCAACAACATGCTTACTGCGAATGGTGTACTAACACCAGGCGCCCCAGGCTTGTCTGCCCCTCCAACCGCACCGACCAGCATCATTGGAAACATGAATTATGGCGACACCAACTATGATTTCTTCGATCCCCAGCACTGGATGCTGGACGGCCTTCTTGACTTCAACTATTCGTTTGTACCGCCTCTCGAAGGTGCATAGAATGCCCAGCAAACCTGTGAAGAACAACGTTCTGAATCTGATGGGGTCGGGAAACTAAATCCATGAGTCGGTTTCTTTCTTTCTTTCCCCTCCTCTACTCCTAATACTCCCTTTTTCTTGCTACCGGAGAGGCCCCAACCTAAATGGCAAGTTTGCAGAGACGACATCTCAAAAGACCGCTTGGATTAGATCGGTTGCATCCGGAATTTGACTTCGTGCTGTGAACAAAATTATGATACTTGACCGTGTTACATGTGGAGAGGAGGAGGGGGTTTTCATACGTGAGTTTTTGTTTTATACCAGAGTGCTTTTTTACTACGTTTGTTTGTGTATCGTTTTGCTTGGGAGCTGGGAATACCGCGTAGACGTCTCGCGGTTGTCATACCTAGGTCATTTTCTTATGTTGGGCTATGGGATTCTCTATGTTTATATGTTTGGCATGACTTTCCATACTTGGCTGTTCTACTTTTCTTTTTATTGTGCTGCCCGTGGGAAAATATATCTGGGGAAGGCAAATGGGGCAGCTTTGGATTTGCAATTTGGTTTCATTTTTTGCGCATCGGAAAAGGGGCTTGGGCTGTGATATACCGGTATACAGGCAAAATACGTAAGTAGTGTAATGAATAACTGTATATTGAATGAATCCTGCTGTGTTGCTATACGCGCTTGCTGAATGGTATCATTGCCGTGAGGCTTCATCTTCATCCTCATCTTGCTACCCTAGAGTTGACGTATATATTTTTCGCAGAATCTTTCCAATGCATTTATTGGGAAACATGAGGAACTGCCGACCTTATTTGGAGCTGGCGGTTGATTACCCATATCTTAAATATTGTTACTCCTTCTGCTTTCACTTGGTTGTCCTTTCTTTCATTAGCAGTGAGTGACTCCTAACGTCACGAGTTTCGCGGATGATACGCCACGGCAACAGTAAAAAGACATCCATGGATAGTATAACAACAAACATGACCAAAAGGAACAATACCAAAACAAATGTAACCGTTCTAGGTAATAAATCCCGATCCAAATATCCATACCAGCCTCCAGAACCGTAGGAACAATAACAGGAAATAGATGCTGGCGCCCTAGTCAAGGTAATAGGAATACAGCCACTTCAAATGAGACAAAATACTAATATCAGACAATAAAAGATCATCGCGAAATGATGCTTAATGTTCTAGATCTATGATTAGGAAGATCTTGATTCACTACAGACTATTACGAAACATCAGGGTAGTTTCACTAAATGGTATGCATGCACCAGAAGATCAGAGCGAACACCAAGACTTGTATATCCCATTCTATACACACCCCAAAAATGAAATACATTTCCCCTCATCCAGAAAGAAACAAACTCCCTGAGACTCAACTCAAAGTGAACACACACACTAAACTAGCATCGATGGGTTGTCTCACGTCCAAGGACGCCGAGACAAAAACTCAAAACTAACTACTAGACGTAGCGGACGATCCAGGGACCTGGAGGATGGATTTCGAACAAACTAAACAAGCAGCCTAATTATTGTCTCAGTCATCTCGAAATAAAAGATCTCAGACTCTTTACGAACGACCCAGTAACAAAGCAGAGCAAGGCACTGCAGAAACACCGTCATTTTGAAAACCTCACACATTATTTCCAGCAACTGTGATTGACAGCCAGCCACAGCCATTCCAGCGGGGAGAGGCGGACAGGAGTAGTAAAAACACGGATCCTGATCCTCCTCGCCCTTCAAGGGTGTTAAACGAGATTCTCTTCTGCTGTTGGTCGGCCCCGGCCTCTCCAAAAAAGGGGGAAAAAGGAAAAGTCGATAAAAAAAGAAAAAAAGAACCCCTCGCCTGTGTAGGGACTTGCAGACAGCCGGCTTTAGTTCTCTTCCATTCTGCCCTGTCACCTCGCTTGGATCGAGTCGTGAATCCTACAACCAGGTTAAAGTCGTAAAAAGCCGGAAGCCACTCCTAAGATAAAGCTCGTGCCCGTAAAATCGATCTCCTGGTCCAACAGCAGGTCCATGTCGTCGTTCAATATTGCATTTACCCGCCATCACCCGTCCTAATGCGGGTTATCTTGACCTTCCCCCCAGGTCAAAAGTAAAGAAAGCTATGGATGCATGTTGGTCGCAGGTCCCGATCGTTTCACCGTAGCGTAATGCACGTTCGTAACCCGTTTTTGCCTCTCTCTCTATCTCTCTCATCTTGCCGGGCAGTGTTGAGTCTGGCTGTGTTAGTTCTCTTGCCAACACCACGATGGCGGGAAGAAGCGGATGAAGCCGCCAACAGAAAGGCATCTCCCATACTGCCCAGATGCCGTTGTGCCTAGTTGCCGCCTGTTCGCTTCATCCATAACAGCGCAAGTCTCACGAGGATCCTCTTATATGCTGGCTGTGCCGTGGCTTGTCGTCGCGCTTGGCCTCCCGAAATGGCCGGGCCGAGGCCACAAAAAGCGGCCCAAAAAGAGACCGCATATAACGACATCTGTTTGAAAAGACAGTCAACGTATAAAGAATGACGCATCTCGCAATTCTCTTCTCCTTCATCTCAGATCAAATTCTGCCTTGGTTGAGGCGCAGATATCCAGTCAATCACGCTCGAGCTGAATGACGATTCGGGGCCACAATTTGCTCATCCGTCATGGCTCGAATCAACACTAACCAGCGCATCACTCCAATATCCGAGACCGGGGCGAAGAGCAAATTTGCCATTCAATCCAATACCGTCATCGAACGATGCCTACCAGCTCTCTAGTCGCCTCGTTGACAAGCCGTGGCCCAAGACTGCACACCCCCCTCAGTCTAAAAAGAACCCTGCCAGATGTCTCCTCCGAGTTATCTTTCCCAATCTCATACGGAGTACATCTTTCTCTGTAAACAAGCTAAGGAAAAAGCCTTGACCACTCTTTGGTATTGGCCACGAAGGCGAAGGCGAGCTTGATTTACCCAAGTGGGGAGACGGAGGGGGTGTTGGTGTTTCCCAAGTCTAAGAACGATCGAGGAAAAACATGTCGGTCAACCAACAGCAAAATGGGACCCTGCCTCCATTCCTGTCAGGACAGGGCGAAAGTAAGAAAAAGAAAAGAGAGAATAAGGAAGAAGAGATAGCCTAGGCGATCCGGGAGGGAACCAACACGAACCACGAGAGCTGTATGGTTCACCTTGGCCCGATCCTGCGGAGACTTTTGAGAGGCAAGAAGTCGCCGCCGTTTAATCAAACTATAGGTAGACTTCGTTGACCGCGATCCATCCAGAGGCGCAGAGATCTACGCGAATTGACAGCGTTTGGTGTGGTGTCCCGGCCGCGCCCGTGGCCAAACTTTATGGAGTTTGCGCCTATAGGTTACTGTTGGCATGAAACCTATGAAAGAGAAGTTAAGAAGACAATATTAACACCACTATGGATTTGAGATTCTTGATTCCTCTTATGAGGAGCCGTGGATATTCTTTTGGCTCACAGCCGTCGACGATGGACAGCAATGGACAGACTTTCGCCCTAGGGAATTGTAGAAGTAAGCGTTCTGTTCGTAGTATGTTCTGAATTCTGAATTCCCTGGGGACAGGCAACTACTTACTGGCTCTGGACCGTCATCGATGTCACTTAGGCCCCAATCACTTCGCCCCTTTCGTCGACTTAGGGGAGTAGGCGACTACCTACTCGTATGATGAAACCAGTTGACGACCTTTTGTGGGAATATCCCCAGACAGAGCGCAGTGACAAGCATCCGCAGACTATTCTGTCAACGGAAACGAGAAGGAAACGGCCCTTCTGCGCACGGCAGAGCAAATTTAGGCAGTGCACATGATGGGGAACTAGGAAACTATCCACAATAGTCGATAGACTCGAAAGAAGCACTGTACACTTGATGCTCCTTGACATGGAGAGCTCTTCTTCTCGCTTGGCACTTCCTTGCTGGGATTAGACTGCAAGCTTCATGAAGAATGCAAGCTCTCGAACGCCCTCTTTTCTCCTGCCCCCCTCCTCTAGATTCACATACAATGCACGGAGGTGTAGATGGCCGGCAATTGACTGGCTTGATTGATTGCTATGACCATGCCCCCTGTTTTAGTCTTGCCTTGGATTGCTTGTAGAGTGTGTGGGTGTGAGCGTCCAATGGCCGCCATCGAGAAGACGAGGTACCCATGTGATAGGCACGAGCGCTGTTCTCGGCTTTGGTGACATCCGCCGAGATCATCAGGAAAAGAGCATGGCGCCTCTCAAAAGAAGCTAAGGCGTGCGGGTGATGTGCAATCGGGCTTTGGGCTAGACATCCGCTCCTGGAGCCGGCGTTTGTCACGGCTGAAGGTCATCATCTGTGATTTGCTCCATTGCTTTGAAAGCATAATTAGCATGGATGAGCTTCCACCCGTCCATCAGTGGAAGGGGAGGGCTCGAGTCAAGATGGATGGAGTAAGGTGTTTCTCCGAGTGCTATTGGCTGGCTGGGTCGAATGCTGCTCGTAATCATCTCATACGCTTGCATGAAAAGGGCTGGCACTGAGGCAAACTCGGCGGCACAATGGGCAATGCCGAGCCGTGAATTACACCGTAGGCTGTGGAGGTTGGCGCCAAGTGGGCAGCAACGGTGCGGCCTTGGCCCGTGAGCTCCGCGAGAAGGAAGAAGGGCACGCCCCCCAGAAGGCAGCCCTGTAGCAGATTTGCAACCAGGGATAGGGCGCAGAGCGAGCCAAGCCGGTATAAATGAGGGTCAACAGGAAGGGATCACGGATGGGGTCGGGATGGGGTTGAGATGGGGCACGATAGAAGCTATCCAGGGGGAGGGGGAGTTGCTTCTTCGAGTTCATCCTCCTAGTCCACATGTCAAGCATCGACCGTTGATCGGAGTGACAAAAGTACCAGAGCACTCATATCCTTGCCCTGCTCTGTACAGATGGGCAAGACTCTGCGGAGGTTCTTAGCGGTCAGATGAAGTTCAGATATCATAAAAGAGTAGTCAAGAGCCTTGTATCCGGCATCATCCCATTCGCCTGCGTCTGCATGCGCATGGCCGTCGCAAGCATGAGCAACATAAGAGAACCATTGGAAGAGGAAAGCAGTGGTACCTTCATTCGGGCTACCTCCGTTTATCCAGGCATAACCAGGCTGTGGATGGAAGGGGACCCACAGGCGCTGAGATTTTGAACTCGGGATCGATCATCTTTGTTCCTGAGTCTGATCGTTGCCTTCCGTTCGACACTCTGTCAGGGCATAGAGCGGATTCGCCAAATCCAGCGGTTGTGTGGCAATTCTCGACATGCTTGGGCCGTGTTATCCCGGGGAGACAGGCTCTAGCGTGGCAAGACAAGTGGTCAGCCCTCTGACTCCTCATCTGAGCAGAAGCTAACATTTAGCTAATGGTGTGACTCGTCTCACCATAGAGTTCGTATGGAAAGCTACTTAGGCCATGAGCTCGTAACCGAATACTCTGGTCAAGAATCTTGAAATCTAGTTCGCATAGACAGTGTAACTCTTCAATAGGTAGGCATAGCTGGATTCACCAGGCTTGAGCGAATTCTGGAATGCGGAGCAAAAGGGGGGGATTGGGATTGGTCCAGAGCGGATGGTGTACGGTATCTTGCAGAGCGAAGCGTTGATGGACACTGGTCCTCTGCCTAGCTATCGCTCAAGAAGATCAAGGATGGCTAAGCTGGTTGATCGCGAAGGAGCGTTTGAATGGTGAAAAGGGTAGCCTGCAGATGGTGCACTGCAGGGGAAAGAGGAGAAGTGACGTAGTCAAGGTACATGATCCGATAGTGCAATCAAATAAGACTTGATTACGCGGTAGAATCTCCTCAAGTCGTTGAAGAGACACAGAATCGACGAGTAGATGTCGGCTATCTCATGCTTTAACGCCTTGCGGCGGACATCGTGGACGCATATTGTTTGATTTCTCAACCATGGTTCGCCAACGATCAAGAGCCAGCAAGCTGCCAGGCCATTTGAGATGCAGACTCAGAAAAAATGGGCAAGGGAGATTGAAGACGAGTGTGTGAGTGGAGAAGCACGGGACAAAGGGCGAGAAGAGCCAGCCGAAACAAGGTCCAACAATCCGGTAGCGCCCAGTTTGCATACACTGAAGAAGCATCCAGATGGATGGCAAGGTCACACAGAGCTAGCAAGTTGAAGACGGTACGCCGGCTTCTATTCTTTGGCGTATCATTCGATCGTTGGTCGCCTCGCGGCTAATGAGATGACTTGTTGACGCGGCTAGAGGTGTGCGGTGCGGTGGGATCTTTGAAATATAACAGAAATGGGGCAGAGCCACTGCAGAAATGGCTGCAAAGTCGGCGCTTAGATGTGAACAAGAACAACGATCAGCAAACGTGAGGATCCGCCATCGTAATAGCCGCCGGTTAGGGGCCACCTGATGAACGATGACAGCTAGGAATATGAAGCTCGCCCAGATGTCCGCAAACGGCGATAAAGCGAGAGGTGTAGAAAAAGCGGGAAATTTGTGCGCAAGAAGAAAGCGGCGCGAAGGTGAGATACATCTGGTGGTGCAGATACTTGTTGGCCGAGACACAACGTTCCATGCCTCTGACCTACAGCGACCAACAGCACAGCGTGCAAATCACGCAAACAGGGACAAGGAGAGGTCAGGAGAAAGGCCAGGGGAAAGGCCATTGGTAGCAACCAAAATGTCCTGCTGGTGTTTATTTGCGCAGGTTGGCGAATAGAATGCGGGCAGTGGCATTTCTCAAACGACACCAAGCAAGGCTGTGGGATGGCTCAACTCAAGGCTGCCTTGATGGGTTTGAGTTTGGCAGAGGTCCCAGACTGCGGCAAGGCAGGACAAGGCCGCTTCTTTAGGCCGCAGATCAAACAACAGTGCAGTAAATGTCGTAAGAGAGACGAATTACAAGTATTCGCGTGACAGAAGTACGACATACCCCGGAGAAACACCAGATGGCCCGAGGCTAAGATAGTCATCGCAGCAGGCAAAGTAGCAGCCCAGCGCTCAATGCGGCACCGAGAGCCCCCGACGGCGGTGGTGCACAGAAGGCAGGCATCCTGATACTAATCTGTCTCTTGGCCAACACAATTTTCTCTTGTGATGGATGGTTGTGTGTTGGCCGTGCAGGAGGAAGTCTGTAGTTACAGCACAGGCTCGCTTATGGCGCTGTCGGTACCCAATGGCAGGCCCTCTCACAGCGGGTAGACGCGCGCGTATGTGTTCTGCTTCGGGCCTAGTGCGCCTGTCCGGAGCGGTCGCCCATTGGCCGGGCAGGGGCTGTGCGGGCAGTCGCAGGGATTCCTGGCCCAGTGGAGGGGGCGTGTGTCGCTGTCGTCCAATGCGAGTCGAATATATCCCTGCTAGCGCGTCCCGACGGCTCGGATCGCACTATGTTAGTACGCAGTAGCGCAATGGAGCGCTGCGCCATCAGATGAGTGGTCAGACGCGGGGCCGAACTCTCTTGTTTCGTCCGCCTGAGCCAGCAGTGCGACTGAGAGAAAAAAAAAGCTGCCTTTCGGCCAGATTGCCCTCCCCCCTTACCCGGTCTCCAAGTCGGATCATCAGGTGCATGGGCTGTCCCATCAGTCTCGGCTTCTTTCTCCCTATTGATGGCCTTGGTTGGGCAAGTGATTCATTCATCCCACTTCGGGTTTCCCCTCCGTCGTACTACCACCACTCAAATGCGTGCAGATAAGGGCATGGGAGACGGTGTGGCGCCACCGCCCAACACTGTCGTCAGTCGGCGGTCATCTCTCCGACTCCCCATGTTGGCACTCCACATTTAGTGATGTGCCGTAATTGGACTTGCGGTGCGACCATTCTGGAAGTGCTGAGCTGTGCGTGCGGCCGGAGCCAGAAACAGCTTTGGCTAACGGGAGAGGTTTCGAGCGTTGGCACGATCGCGTCGGCAGTGCCATGAGCCATGAGTTGCCATGAGAGCCATGAGAGCCATGCCTCTTGTTGGTGAGCTCGACAGCGGAAGCAAGGAGAGGCAGACCAACCGCTACCGTTTTGGGTCTGCACTGTATGCATGGCCACGGAACTGCATATCCCAAGGCCAGGCATCTTCCTCGGTCACTGCCACAAAGAGCACCGTTGCTTCTCGGACGACGTCCGTATAGTTCCCCATACGGGCTGGCTTGTGGTGGCCTAGAACCAAAAGTCCATTACTCCGCCGCCGCAAGGTTTGAGAATGGTACGGTACGGTCCCGACAGCGTGGAAATTGAGGCATGGCCGCCGCGTTGATACAACTCTGGACGGGGGTATCGGACAGAACTGGTGCGACCTTTGAAATCTCGAGCAATATGTACGGGTGGGCCATAATGAGAACTCGTACCTATCCGAGAGACTTGTTCATCTCGAGCACCAAGTCCTGTCTGTTTGTCATGCCCCTTGCGCTTAGGCCTTTCGCTTGACTCGGTCAATGATTGACAGGCTTAGCGTTTTCATAGGGCGATTTAAACATGAACGCCGCACTGTCCTAAGTGGGACTTGAATATCTCACCAAGTGAACCAAGTAAGGAGCTGAACGCTAGCATCTCAGCAAGCAGCCATGTCTGAAACATGGTCTAGATGAGAGACAAAGGAATGTTATTGTAGTTCTTATGAGCAAAGAATTGAAAAAATTGCAAAAGAGGCAAAGGCAAGCAACAAAAGCAGCAGCAGCTGTAGCAGCAGCTCGGCCATGCCGCTGGTGTTGAAGAACAGCCGACGTCCGGTATGAGATTTGATTGAGGAACAGTACTGCGCTAGAGGCGTCAAGAGTAGATTGTGTGAAGCCGTGCGCCTGAGCACGGAGCGTGTCGTGGCAAGCTTCCACTGCGCTAATTAGCCTTGGCACCTATTGAAAATACACAATGGCCTAGACTAGCAGGCCATTGAATGGTGTGATGCAGTTGATTGAATGCCAAGTGGATGAGCGAGCGACAGACTTAGCATTTCCTTGACTACCAGTCACAATCCACCTGATGGACACTGGACAGCTTATTTGATCAGCACTTTGGTGTCGTCGTGCCCCTTTCAGGGGTATCTATCTCGATAGATATTGGTGACTCTCGTCATTTCGCAGTTTGTGACTGGGCAAACCCACTGATCGGAGCTAGGCGGAGAAGAAGCATAAACGGACGCACGAACGATAATCGTAGGCGGTAGATCAAATACGAGTACCTAGGTTGCCATGGACTAGGCATATGCCGCTGCCTTCCGAGTATACGCGGCTGTCGTTCGTAACGGGTATTCGCTGGCTGCTGTGATCGTCTGTCTTGTAAGTCGATAGCGGGAACACTGTCTAGAGATGCTGTCGAGGGTATTCGTCTAGGCTGTCTAGCCATCAATGCTAGCTCACTGAACGTGGAGCAGAGGCTTTTGAGACTTTGTCGCTGAGCTGGAACATGAGCGCTAGCGGCACTGTGAATCAGATGCTAGCTTGAGGAAATGTCCAAGGGCACAGGACACAATCGAAAGCTAGCCCCGGCGTGGGACACCATGGCTTCCATTGTCGGATGGATCTTGCGCTCTAGTGCCACGTATTCTGACGGACCACTAGCAAGCGTTGTCGCAGATGGTTTGCGCGCAGCAGGTGCTGTATCAGAGCGTACTCGTATGCTATTCGTACAGTCCTAGTATAAGGAATTAGTCGCAAGTTGTCAGTATCGATTCTATGGAAGCAAATGGGTCGCAGTTTGGGCCGCACTGTGGATGAACGTCCATGGCAGTGCTGAAGTGGTCTCTGGTCAAGGCAGACTGGAGGAGATTTGCGCTTTACTGCCTGCAGCACAGGTAGGAGCCACTAAGGTACATGCACACGAACGAGGACTCGCACAGCAGCAAGGTACCGCCGTACCCTGACTTTCTTTTCCCCGGTTGTCGCAGTATTGAAGCGGAGTCCGGAGCAAGGCAAGGTACCAGGTTCGTAGGAAGTACAGACAGGTGCGCTCCTGCGGTTAGGATGAGCTGTGGAATGAACGACCAGCATACGAGGTACTGGTCAATACTTCTACTCGGGAATGTCATTGACTGACAGAGTACCCCAGGTGTACTGATACTACTGCCTTGACCACCATTGGAAGGCAGGAGTGTGCGAAAGTACCGAGGCCAGAGACCAGAGACCCTTGAACCATTGCGTCCATTTTCGAGAGAAAGAGCGCTAGTCCTGTTGAGGAAGACGCTTCAGCCAAACGAAACAGCCCTAAACTCGCCTGAATTCTGATTTCCAATTCTCCACCCGCAAGCGGAGCCTGATCTCTGCCACTCCAAGCTATTGAGGCTCCCTCATTTTCTCTCCATCTGTCACATTCATGCTAACAGAATGGTCGCTAGTACGATCTCGGCAATCGATGTGTCTCTCTTTTGCTCTGCCTCTGCCTCTGATGTGATGCGCTGGCCTTCTGCCCTATGCCGGGGCGTGATCTGCCAGCCCACGAAGAACCTCCGCACCCTCACCAGCAAAATCTGCCTCCAGCTTGACGCTCGTGGCGGCTGCCTCTGCCTTGGATACGATTCTCCCCCGGCGTCATTTAGAATCTTCTTTGCCGCCTCTTCCAGTCCTGCCAAGATTTCGGAGAGATTAAGTTGATCTTTTGCTTTCCCGCCGGCTTCATCGGGGTCCTAACTTGGGGAAAGACGCGGCTATCACCTCTCGCCGTTACTTTGGCGTGCCTGATGACACCTCATCTAGCTAGCCTCTTCACGTATTCGTGATGCGGTCGAGTGCTGATGAGCCTGTTCTCAGAGGCAGGGTACGAGCCAGCTTCTACAGGAACCATTTGGTTGCAAACGCCTCTCGAGCTGTTGGGATTGCATCTCGACTGGGTGTTTTGGGATTTGAGGGCAACTTGCCGGATACGTCAGTGGCACCTTGAATTGCTTTTTCCTCGTCTCAGCTGCTCAAGGTCCCTTGCGCACGAGCATCTGCCTGCCTAGGTAGATCTATCTCGGCAGTATCATTTGGGCATTACCCCTCATGGCCCCCTTTCGTCTTGTGTGAGTTTTGCTGTGCCAGACACGCAATCTTCCGTCATTCAAGCACTGTGACCCGCGGCAATGATGCAACCAGAGACAGCAAATTAAGTCTGATATTGGGGCATATTGGCAATCACTCGCAGTTGCCCGTGCTCACTGATCGCCAGCCCGGGAGATGGCGAATTGATGACTGTCTAGTGTCCCCGCCGCTGCTATTGATTGTTCTCTGCCTTCATCTCCTCGGATTTGGCTGCTATTACGTTGCTATTGTCATGTGTCCACCGTATACGCTTGATTTTACACTCGTCGCACTCGATGCAGAGGCACTCGGAGTCTCCTGGAGAACGTCCGCGCACGCCCCTACCGTTTCTCCAACATGCCCTGGAGCGACATGCCCCCATCTCCAGTTCCGCACGCCTCGGCGGCTATCTCATGCACAACAGTGTCTCCCACTGTATGTACATTAACCACTGCGAGCCCTGTCCGTATCGACCGGGGACCCTGGCTCAAGCCATACGACTCTAACCACACTCCCCGAACCCCCTGGTCAACTAGGATCTGACGCTTGATCCCTGCGCCAGGTAGCACGCACTAGGCCACGGCTCGTATGTACTTGTACTGATTCCCGTGCTTGTCGACTCACGGCCCTGCAACCTTGGAGAGCTCACCCGGCTCTTGATCTGAGCCTCCATTTATACAAAGAGTCTTGCCATCTCTTCCTGTTTCCGACTTCCTCACAAGGCTCTCTTCTTCATCTGCCGTTTCTGCACCTGTCCTGGCTTCCCCAGCTAGATCATCTCCAACTTTATCGTTATACCTTTGACCAACCACGGCCGCGGCACGGTAGGCAGAATTCCTCAAATCTTTGGCGGCTCATTGCTATTGCAAAACTGCCCACCCCTCCTTCACCTCCAATCGCCCTTTCTCAAATACATAAACGTGCCGCTCTACGGACTTGAAGCGACAGCTTGTTTCTTCTTACAAGTCGCATATCCTTTCATTTCCCCATTTTACTTCTCAATTAACCTTCTTTACCCCCACCTGGCATACCGTTCAAGGCACAGGTATCGTCTACCATCAGTCATTGACTTTTGCGCCATCGCGAAGAATTGACTTTGGATAAGCTCTGCAGCTGCATTGCTGCCGCTACCCCAACCAAAGAGAGACCTTGGCTGTGTTTTTTTAAACGCCCAAGGATTCCTATCCAACGTGCCGCTTGCATGAACATGGTAGAGCAACAACAGTATATTCCTGCAGGTTTACCACACACAGGTGACCTGGCAGGATCCCACGGCCTGTCTGAAGCCAGATCCATCGCGCCTGCAGGCACTTCAGCCTATCCAGAAGTGGCCCCTTTCTCAGCAGTGAGTCTTGCACGCCTTTTCCCTTTTCACACAGCAAACCTCCCAAAAGAGATCAATGCCTGATCCTTTGCCGTCCTGTTTCTCCGTCTGCTCTCCCCTCACAGCTCCGGCCAGGGTTGTAAGCTTACCAATCGTCCGTTTTCGCAGGTTTCCTCCTTCAACATCCCTGCCCCGTGCGACTCTAGCCTTCTCACTCCCATCTCCACGACAAGCTCTCCCCCACTGCACCAGATCCGCAAATTGGCACCGCAGTATCCTCCTCCTCCGAGCACCCCTTATACCCAAGTGCCAACCCCGCCTGGAAGCTCCAAGATGTATCACCAGCCGTGGAACAACCAGTTCGACATGCACAACCAAAACGCGCCGAATGGCTCGCCCATGAATAGCCAGGTGCCGGTGCCATCGGACTACTACATTCCTACTGACGATCGCCGCACGCCCAACCCGCCAACAGAGCCCTACTACGGGTCCTTCAGCGTGTCTGAGGGCCCAGATACGCAGTCAATGCACAACCAAGGACCGCCCTCATACTACGTTCCCATAGAGATGGGCAACCAAAACTCCATGATGATACGTGAACCTCGTCATCTGCCCGCGGAACCGCAGCCCCGTGACGTCTCCCACCCAGCATCTCTGCTTGTGCAGTCTCACCCATCACACTCTTACAACGTCCGACGGGCCAGCACAGATGACCGCAGCTACACCAGTCGTGCCGATACCGTTCGACGCTCCTCCAGCGGCTCTCCTCGTCGACGCTCTGCAACCCAGGGCAGCACACGAGTGAATAAGAAGTCGAGGTCGTCCAAGAGGGGCGGCGGTTCGCTTCGTAGCCAGGCTGATCCTAGCGATGAGCACAAGAACTGCTATGGCCAAGAAATCCCTCCTCCCATCAAAAAGGGGTGCCCCGAAGAGGAGCGCTGCATCTTCGAGTCTAGATGGAGGCATCGCTCCCAGAGGGGACAGGACATGTGGGACAGTATCCAGGCCGACTTTGAGAAAAAGTTCAACAAGAAGCATGGCAAGGAAATGCTCCAAATGAAATTCAAACGCGGTCGGTCCAAGTTCTATGATTGGCTTCCCGAAGATGTAAGTACAACTCCACCGCGCCATCGCCTTTGAAAATGCAGGCAATACTAACTACTGCGTTTCATCAAATAGATAAGAATACTACAAGCCGCTTTCAAGAGGGTCGAAAAGGAGAGATATCAATACATATATGAGCGCTTCATTGAGATGGGTGGCTCCCGGAACATGCTACTGAGCGCCAGCGACATTGAGATTAAGATTGTCAACGACCTGAAGTGGGAAGAGGCCATGTACATTGATGGCATTGACGATTGCATTCGTCGCCGCCGCAAAACCATTGTCAAGAAACGGTCAACTGGCCGAGGTGAACCGGGTGGTGACGTTCCTGTGAGCGACGATATGCTGCGAATTTCCCAGACGCCCCACAACGAGGACGACGTGATCAACCAAGTATACGGACGACAAGATCGCTGGGACGAAGACATGGCCTCTGTAAACGGCGAAATGATGGATTCAACAAACCTGTGGGAGAACCGGGCTCCCATGAAGATTGAGCCAGACACCCTGGTCCCCTCCGGAGGAGAGCACATGGCGCGGGTGCACAGCAACACAAACGGCCACCCCATGGGGATCCGACCCGTGCCGGTGTATCATCCAGCCCCAAAGGCACCTTGAAGGGGGCTCTTGTATGATTTACATGGGAGATGGCACAATAATGTCAGAGGTATAGAACAGCGCATGCATTGGATGGATGGAAGGAAGGAAGGCTTGACTGGAGGGTTGGCATGGGAATGCTCCATACGTTTCTTTTGTTTTGTTTCATTGTTTAGAATGCTTCAATCTTCTCGACGAAGAATCAACACTCCCTTTGGATTAACCCACAAGTTACTTTTCAGATTTCTGTTATTGTCCTCGTTTACATTTTTCTGGTTTCCTCTTGTTTTCTACTCTTCGTCTGGTACCTTTAATCTCTCACCTTGTCCCTTTTCTATTTCTGTCTTTTCTACTTTTCCTTGCTCTCATTGACGGTCGAACAACCGGGGAATTGGGGAAAAACTCGGGATGGCTCAAGATGGATACAATCTCACGATATGCCTGGATGCATCATGTTGGCTCACTGACTTTATGTTGCCCTGCCCACAGGCGCTGGGACCGTGGACATAATAAACAATTGTATAGATATGATTAATCAATACAACTCTAAAGCTTCAATACCACCAAAAAAGACTACAGTTCCTATTGATTGAGTACGTGTGAGATGAATTTTGCAAGATACCTGACTGTGGGTGGTGTCGGTGTCGGTGTTAACACAATCGGCGATATAGAGCGGCTGAGTACTTGGCGGGTACAGGTAGAAGCACTCGATGGCTTACCGCATTGACCTGTACGAGTGAGTACCTTTACCTTGTGCTACCTGTACTTGTTTGGAGGACGTGTTGAAGGAAGCGCGTCCAACGTGTTCAAGGCGAACTTGTGGGCCGCATGCGGGTGTGGCATTGTCGCTGCAGATGACAACATGGAAGACTTGCTAGCCAGCGGGGATGCTCCTACGTGGCCGTCCTTGAGTACCTTGAAACGGCGGAGGACGAAGCCCGAGCAAGACGAGCGCCTGGTCAGTGCAGGTCTTGATGTGCACTGTGTCATGTGCACTGTACATTGACAACGGGAACCCGTGGGATCCCGGCGTAATACCTTATCTCTCGCCCGTCATCACCCCTCCTGCAACACAACGACGCGGCTTTTCCTGAACCCCCGCCGTGCACATGCACATTCGAGAAGAAGACGACGGACGAAATGGCATGTTGTGCCGCAGCGCCACCGTCACCAGGCCCTTTTGTTGTCCTTTTTTCCCTCTGTGCGAGCCACGCCCTCCCAAACAGCAGAGCAAAGCGAGCAAAGAGAAGAAAAACGCAAGGGAGGGAGGGGGCCGACCAGGTTGCAGCATGTCGAACTTGCAGGGCCAGGTGAGATGGGCAAGGCATCTCGTCCATTCACAGCGTCCAAGAGGCGCCGAGCGGACACCGTCAGGCAGGCAGGCATGCAGCTGCGGGCTGGCCAGCCAATTCGCGACGAGACCACACCACCAGTTCCCAACTGTCGGGTTCGCGCCTTGCCTGACGCAGAAGAGGCTGCATCACGAACCCTGGAAGGGGGCAAAAGGACGACGAGGGGGAGGTGAGAAGACGATGTCGCTGCCGCATGTTGTTGTACTGGGTACAGCACACAGTACGAGGGATGGGGTGACGGCAAGGGATGGGAGGGAGCAGAAGCCAAACCAGAAAGAAGGGAAAAAGAGCAAGGGAGATGCGGCTCTTTGCTTCTCTTTGCTTTTTCTCTGCGGCTGAGATCGAGCTGAAGGTTTGTTTGCCTTTCCCTGCTGCTGAGGCGTCTTGATTTGTCTCAGCGTCTTTGGCCTTTTATTCGCCTAGTTGGAGTGGCTCGCTGCTGGTTCGGCTGGCCGCCTTTCAGCTGCACAGTCCGCCATCCGCCTGTGGCTCCGCTTTCGCACACTGTATCAGGTACTTTGCACATGCAGACGTGGACATGCGCCTGCCCAGCTCTCAGCCAAACACAAGCCATGCCGCCTGCCTCCCCCCGTTTGCACAGTACGAGGTTTACGAGTCTGTTGATTCTTTCAGGCCGCGGCACTCTCTCTCGTACATCCGTGGTTCCCCTTGGCCTGCTCGCATCGCCCACTGTGCTTGTGCTCCATGCTACTGTACCTTGTTGCTTTTTCTTCATCCTCGACTCCATTGGCAATGGCACGCTCTCGCCCCAAACTTGGATTGTGCCGTTTCTGCGTCAGGTTGATGTGCTGAACTGAATGGTGGTACGTTGTGCGTCTGTTCCTTCTTTTCCTCTTTGGGGCAAATGGCGCCAGCAGGTGGACAGAAAGTCCTGACAGAGACATGAATCCTACAGGCGTAGTAGTCCGGATATAGCAGCCGGGGCGGAGCAGAGCAAAAAGATACCCCAGGCACAGCGATTCCGGCCTCCGCGCGCTGTCCTGGTTCAGCTCATCACGACATGTCAATGCCAAATGCAAGATGATTTGCCACGAGGGTGGTCAGCACATGGATGGCCTGGAATCGCATCGCTTAGGAACTGGACCTGCTACGATCGCTGTAGACTTCCGGGTTTAGCAGTGGCAGTCCCTGGGCGCTGTCCGGGGGCAGTGAGCTCAGGAACAGCTGGGGCTGAGTCCGGGCTTGAGAGGCATGGTCTGTTCAGATGCGCTAAGCGGAGGAAGCACTATTGCTCTGCTCATCAAACCCGGAATCTGGGGCGACAAAGACGGCCGGCCCCGGTTCTTGGATTTACCACTCGAATCCTTCTGCTATTCATTTGTCATGTTACGAGAGACCTGGTCACTCCTGGCACTCACGGCTGGGCACATGGCACGAGGATACAGAGAGATATGGTGCCAGATGTGCCCACAATGTCAGGGCGGAGCTGATTCCGAGTCATCGATGCCGCTCGCTAGGACAACAGGTCGATCTACCAACGGGTCCCGTAGACCTTTAGCCGCCGAAAGACTGTGGACTCGGACGCTGCAGTGCCACTTGCACGAGAGAGTGCCCTCGATGCGCATTTCCGCGCAATTCCAGTCCGATGGCCTTGTCCCCTTTCTTGCTGGCATTCTTCCTTCTTGTCTGCCTTTTTTGCCTGCATTTTCGGGCGGGTTTCGCGGATGACGGCACCCGCACTGTACGGAACACCCATGCCTTGTCCACCGCCCCTCCGTCCCGACAGTCTGGAAAATGACGCGGTGGAAAGTGGATTCGCAATTTGGGGTCCACGCCTCCCATGAAGAAGCAAAAACAAGAGAGAACGATTGGAGGACGTGAATGACTGGGAGCAAGGGGGTTTCCCTTCTCCCTCGTTTCTCGCTTTCCCTCCCCCCTTGGCTCTCTGGACTTCATTTCCCCTCGAGAAAGCAGAACAAACCAAGGTTTGATGTGAGAGCACGGCGGCATGACGCATTCGGAGGCCAAATGGGCACTTCGGCTGGGCGGCCGTGCGTTTTGCTCCTGTTAACGGCGCGCCCCGGCCGGTCGATCTACGGGGTCGCAATGCGGAGCCCGTGGCATCCTGGGCGGAGTAGCGCTCCAAAAGGCCGAACATGGCCCTAAGCGGCGCTCCATCAACCAAGATGGTCCTACGCAACACTGGCCGGCAAGACTAATTTGTCAATTTGTCCACCTGTCCAATTTGTCCATTTGTGGCCGCGTACGAGTACAAGCACAGCGACATGCAAGAGTACATATGGGCGGGGACTGCGAGTGCAGCGTACAAGCATTGACGGAGCAGTTCTATTCGACGAGGTCCATGTCCATGAAAAAATATCATAATCTGCTAACGGACGCCCTCGTATACAGAATCGCAGGGATTGCGAGGTCAGCGAAAGAGTCAGGCCAGTTTATCCACCTGCACACTCGCAGGAATGATGCAAGCATGCGTGTACCATGCGTTACGTGACAAGCAGGCAGCTCTCGAATATGGCACAGAGCCCGTGCCGAAGGCTGAAGATGGCGAGCGGCCAGCCGCATGACAAAGTTTGGTGGAACGTGCGACAGACGCGAAAGTGCCGGCAACCCATCCATGCTTTCTGCCGTTTACTCGTACATTGCGGAGCAATTGCCCTAGAAGCAGGACAAGGCAAATGTATTAAAGTGGCAAATATCGGATGAACGCAGGCGAGCGAATGCTACGGGGCCATGGCTACAGCCTACAGGGCCCTCGGAAGAAAAGGTAAAGAAGGGCAGACAGGAACAGGTTGCAGTGGCATGGCATGGCATAGCGTCTGCAGCCTGCCCCCGACTGTGCCGCTGCTGTTCGGGAGTTGTTTTGGGGGGACTTTGGTGTGAGTGGCCCCGGGTAGCAACGAGGTGCCGAGGCTGGGCGGAGAATGGTGCGATGTGCTGAGATTTGCGCAGAGCAAAAGGCGGTCCAAAAGCGACAGCCGTTGAATATCGGGCCTGGATGATGACGATCCACTCTGTTGTGTGCAGCACTGTGAGAAGACAAGCTGAACCGGAACCCGAGGCGCAATTGGAATTGGAATTGGATTTCAAAGCAACCGTTTTTTCAAGGCTGGCCTGTTTGCGCTGCAGCTGTCCTGTCCATATGCGACCTGCATGTCACTGGCAAGCCGACGATTTGAGCTCGGCAATAGTCCGCTTCGCAAGCGATGTTGTTGGCGCATGCTCATCTGCATCGCCGCCAATGAACGAGGCAGATTACGTGCCAACCGGAAGTCGCCTGAAGGGGAAATATATGGCGGGGACGTCACTTGTCACGGAGGAATGAAATGACGAGCCATCGCAACGCTGCTTACTCCGTCCTCGTCTGGGTATTGAGATGAGGTGGTTTGGAATGAATGGATGGATGCAATAGGATCCGTGACGTTTGGGGGAGATTAGAATGAGTCTGACGCTATACTGGCTGTATATCCGTGGTTGTACGGATCTGCGCCACCTCCGCCCGTGCGAGGACAGATCAGGCCGATGAACTGACTGGGTACCTTGACGATAACTTGCATGGCCTGTGTGGCATGTGGCCGTGCCTAGATGGTGCCCTTTTTGGTGCCTTTTGATGTAGCATTCGGCCGTGGAAGCTTGACTTGTTTTTGTCACTCAGGTATGCTCTCCCCCCAATCTCCTCAATCTCCCTAATCCCCAGAAAGGTGACAAAATAAGCAGTGCATTGTTCCATCCCTGTGATCTTCCTGCGCTAAGGGAATAGTGGCTCTGAGCGGGTAATTTTGATACCCCATGCTAGCTTTGGAGAGAAGGCTGAGAGAAGCGCTCACAGAGGACAAAATAAGCTGCGCATCTAGGCCCTGTGATTTCCCTGCGCTAACAGAGAATGAAACCGACTGGGTATTTGTGTCCCCCCATAGCAATCTGCGTGAGGCGACAAAAGAGTTTGATGCTATTATTGCAGGTCCTCTTTACCTACGCTACTAGGCACGCAAATCCCCCAGGCCAAATACCATGTCTTGTTCCGTAGCGTATCGGCCGGCGGGAGAAAAGCCGGACGTTCATTTATCTTTTTGATCCTTGCATGGAATGGAATCCTGCTTCTATAACAGAAAAAGAATAGGAAGCCAGTCACATCTCCTGTGCATACCGGTCTTTGTTCGGCATTTTGACTCATCCTCCTTTTTCTTCTTCTCTCTTTTGACGTGGAACGAATCCTTCCGCCAGCCAAGAGAGAGCCCTGGAAACAAGGTTAAGCCGAGACAGGCTTCCATCGATCCATTTGTAGTGAGCAAAGTTTTAGGTCCATGTTTTCATCTTGCTGCGCTTGTATTGGCGAAAAGAGAGCAAGAATCCTCCCTCCCCTCTCTCTCTCTCTCTCTCTTTGCACCCCTCCCCCTTGCATTTTGCAAAATCCGTAACCACCCCCCTCCTTTCAAAATCCGGCGCTTGTCCGTATTGAAGATGTGCCCAGCATGGGGGGGATCCTTTGTCTTCTGTGTACGTACATTTGTGTGTAGCAATTGCGAAAGTAGTTCGCACTGGGTAATACGAAGATAGGAAGGTGGATGTACAGAGACACTCCCCCCTTGTTCTTTTTTGATGTCTGGAGAGGGGTATAGTATAGTATAGGTGTGTGGGAGTTTGTTTGTATCTTCCTTTTCTTTTTCTTTTTATGGTGACGCTACAGGGGCTTAATAATATGATTGTTTTTCTGTTTATTATCCTCAAGATTTGTAATTTATTTTTCTATTTTTTGCTTGAATTTACCAAGGTACATAGGTAGTCTATTTATTTCACTGAATAGCCTGCTATGCTGAGGTTGTGGGCAGGGAGGGGCGTGCGGACAGGGACCTGTTGTACTGTACCCTCTCACTGTAGGTGGACTGCTAATAGCCGACAACCGCCAGGCGCTGGAGGTTACTAGGGGTTGATGGCAACGCTATGTATCAGCACCGTTTAACGCTGAGAGGGATGAAGGCATATCATTGAAGGATTCATTGTTATTAATGCATAAATAACAATAATTAATCGTCCAAGTTGTCTCTGTGTGTTGAATAATTGGACATACTGTTATGGTGTAAGTGGTTAATGCTGTAGGGGTATAGTAGAAGGCACCTCGTCTGTGCAACACAAGACGTTATCCCATCAACGTTGAACGTCAGTACTATTTGAGTAGAGCACAACAAACCACTACAAGATCACAAAATCTTTAACTTTACTCTTTCCCTCTTCAATACCAGTATGTAAGGTACTTTCGTATTTTTCCAAGTCTGTAACACGAGGAATGGCTTGAATGATTAAGTCTCCGCGTATGTCCCCGTCGAGTCTAAGTCGCTACTCTTAGGTACAGTACGGCTACGAGCAGCAATCCCCCAAAAATCTTTCCCTTTTTTGCCACTTTAGGAAATGAGCAAACGCAGAAATACATGTGGCTTGTCTTCTAAGGGGGGTCAACAAAACGGACAATTGCCGTCCAGTTGGTCATCTGACGGTGCTCCATTCCTTCTCGGCACCATGCTTGCTTTGCTCCCAGGATTCAGATATACGAGGCAGCTACTATCCGGTACACAAGAGGGCTGTGTGCATTATCTTGCCTCTGCCGGGGGTAAATGAAAGAAGATCTTGGGGTCCCTCGTGGACGAATCAGATATTCCCCGACGAGAAAGTTACACCGTAGGGGAAATATATCGCGAGATTTGTTGGGAGGGGCGTTGCGTTTATGTGCCGAGTCGGCTTTTTTTCTTCTTCCTTTGTGTTACCCTGGCCTTGCAAAGGTGCTTCTATTTCCAAACTCGTACGATGTAGCATACTTGTTTGACAAATAATGATGATCCTCGACACACACACACCCCTTTCTTGACTTGGATAATCATCGCGGATCGCTCAGGTTTTTTGAAGGAAGCAGCCACAACGCGATATGCAGGTGAGGCGTTGAGTTGACCAACGCGGTGCCTAGATTAGTCCCCCCAAACCCCCTTTCAGCACTACAGAATGAACTTTCCGCTAGTATTTCCACAAGGCTGAGTGGGCTTTTTAGTAGACTCGAGATGTAATGTTACAGTACAGGTACGAGTAGCGTTTGGTCTGATCAAAACTACGCTGAGGAGGCTTTTCACCTATAGTACGCCTTGAACTTGACAAGATAAAACGGTGTAGACCTATCCGGCACCGACTTCCCGCCAGACTAAGAAGAGAAACGAACGTTGAGATCCATTCTCGGGCGCAACATCCTGAAATGGGGACGAGAATCAAGCAGATCCGTCCTATGCTAGTAGCTCATTGTCTTTTTTACGCACCCCCTACCAGGTTCTTACTGTAAAAGAAGAAGAAGAATCGATCTAGCACCCACGAGGAGAGCCTTACAAGCTTCAGAGTTGCTCCGAGACCTCCGCTTTTACCTTTGAAAGCCCAAGTAATGGCGCTTTCTAGCGGGAGAATCGTTTGCACGCTAGGGGGGGTTGGGGGATGGGGGAAACTTGGTCCGGCCCGGACTAAGAAAGGAGAAAACATACTGTAGCCACTTTCATGGAGGAGAAAACAATCAGGTGGCTTGGAGGGGGGGAGACTCTGGAGAATGAGTACAAGTACGAGTAACTGGCGAAGGCTGAAGGGTGAGCTTATAAGAGAGAGTCCGTCCTTTCTAGTTTAGTGTTGACAACTTGTGGCGGCTTCGTTTCGATGAGGCCACGTGGGAATGGGAAAAGAATCAGGGCGGGCGGATGTTTGAGGCGTGGCTTTTTCCGTTGTCAAAAAGAGAACAATTGATACCCTTATTTTGTAGCATCGTGACATCGTCAGCAAAGCTCCATTGATGAGAAAGACATTCATGAGAAGAAAGACGAAACTGAGAGCTGGTCAATGGCTTCTCTCTATTCAGCGGCCCCTCCCCCCTTTGGGGTTTGGAACGGTAGAGGCGTGAGACATTTAGCGGCCACATTGTGTTTCTCCCTTCGGACGAGCTCGACTGTGGTTTTCATTTCCAGGCATCTCCACTGCGAGTGTCGGAGCAAATAACGTCGAGCACGCTCACGAGATACACCAATGTAAAATCAATGACATGGATTCCAAGCCCCTCGAGAATCCCGACTCCCCCGTATTCCCACCTGTACAAGAAAGTCCACGACGGTTTCCGTCCCCGGAGGAAGATTAGAAAGGACAATTGACGATTTCGGATGTCTCAACACCTCGTACAAAGGCTCGCCAACTCTTGCGATTTCGAAAAAGGGCCCTGTGCTTCACTACGGACAGCGCTAGGTCGATACCGGCCCTAAACGCCAGGCTTATTGTCCATCACCCGTCACTTCGCTGCATTGCGGATCCGATTTTAGCCCAATTGCTTTTTTAATGATTTGCAATTCGCTTCGAACGGAGGCGAACGAGGGCTTGTTATTAGTGGCTTTATTTTTTTCGTGGCTGCAGTAGTGAAGGTAGTTGCATGTTGCTCCGTTCCGTTTTACGCTTCGGGGGTCCGGTTCGGTGTAACTGGACGGGGGCAGAAATTAGATTCAAAGTGTGTCGTTGATCAGTTGCAAGGTACAGCAGTGCCGCCCATGACTCGACGACAATGGACCTTCATGCCGTTGCCGTTGCCGCTATCAAAAGATACTTCGGGGAGAGACCATCCGTGGCGGAGAAAAAGGGGGTGAGATTCAGTACAGTAGTACGAGTACCCCCAAGATTAACCTGACCGTTGATGTACATGGACATGGACATGCTTCGGAGTGAGAAAAGAACGGAAAAGCCTCTAGCTAAGCCCTTTCTCTTCCCCACAAGATGATCACCAAACCCCCATAAAACAAGGGAGCTGTCAAAAAAGCCAACAACGTGCTTCAACGTCTGTCACCGGCCAAGCTTGATTGCACGGCACAAGAGTCTAGGCGCTTGACAGAAACGGTGTTGGAAGCCGGAGCACGATGCTCAATCAGATGCAACGTCCAAATCTGGAAAGCTTTGCTGCTTGCATGATTCATCACCCTTCGGTTCTAGTCGATCCGAAAGGTCGCGGCTTGCCCGATATTCTCTCTCTCTGCCTCTCTCTCTCTCTCTCCGCGCTGCATCTACTGTACTTTATTTAGCACACAGGGCTGCATGACAATAACAACACAATACAAGTTATCTGCGCAAATCCACTCTGCGGGTCATGTATGTATGCCCTTCAGCCATACGGGATTGAAGCCATCTGTAAATGCTGTACAGAGTCTAGCCCTTCGCCTGGCAAGCAAAAGAGTAAAAGAGCCGAGTCGAATCGAGTCGAGGGTGTGCGTTGGCAGGCGACGCGGCAGCCCGGGATCTGGGCGTGGGCGCCACGAGCGTCTGGTGCGAATCACACAATCTCTCGTTTCTTTTCTTTTCTCGTCCTTTTTTTATTGAACCCCCAAGTCGTTCTCCACCACCCTTTCGAGAAGGCTACATGGCCTATCAGCCATGTGATCTGGAGACGCCCGAATGTCGTTCGTCTCGCCAGATCCACACCCAGGACAAGAGACATCGGCGATTGCCAAAGAGGGAGAATTTTGTATGAACCACAATGGATGGACGGGTGTGTGTGTCGCAATTCATCGAGGTAGGGGAGGGGGCTTGCTCCGGACACACAAGGCCAAGGACAGCGTACATGTATGGAGTATCGGTAGTAGTACCACCCCTGAATGATCATGGAAGGGAAAAAAAAATGAAAAAATCAACCAGAGACGACGATATCCGTAGGCGAGCGGAACGTGTCCGTTGGCGGGCTCATACTCGATCGGTCGACGTACAGATACAGATCCATCCCTCTTCGGCAGGGCCAGGCAGGCATCCGATCCCTTGTTGCGAATTGAAGCTTGTCGCGGAAGACGAAAAACTGGCGCCTCTTTCTGCGGGCAAGGGGTCTAGCCTTGCCATGCCATGCCATCATTTCACCGTCCTAGCCTAAGTCGGGGATAGATGGCGATGCTTTGGACTTTGGACGAGTACCTATTCGTGCGTGGATGATCAGCCTTTCCGACCCCCCTCCCCCCCTTGCTGGTGCCCCATTGTGAGATGAGACTTGAATGATCCCCTGACGGCTTTTCAACTAGCCCAAGGGAACACAAGAGGATCCAAGTACTCACAGTACGGATCTCAAACACCGTGGACTGTGGCGCTAATCTCGACTCCGGGGGTTCGAGGGGCCTTGTCTTGTTCAGATTGGGCTCTTCGCGCCGGCCACGGGCACAAGACAGCGCCAGCCAGGCAAGCCAGAAAGCAACAGCGATGGCGCGAACAATTTGACCGGCTGTCCTAGTGTGAGATGCTAGCACCAAAGATAATCTCCTAGTCCAGAGCCGTGCCACGGAAGAATGCGTGGAAGCCTTTTGGACTTGCTGCGAGCTAGGGCTAACGGGGAGAGGCATCCGGCGAGATAGTGGTTATTAGCCAGGTTGCTCAATGTGATGTGCGAAACAAGTCCGTTTTGCGGAGTGCCAAGATAGATGGCTTACTGCTGTATTTGCGAAGAAGGGGGCATGGAGTGATGCGGTGCTGCGAGAACGAAACGACTTACAGTAGTCGATACAGGAATGGATCAGAAACGCGCAAGTATCCACCAGCTGGCTCAACCAACACCTTTGGACATTCTCTCTCGCTTTCTCTCGCTTCCTATTGGAAAGGGCCCCAAAAGGCAAACTGAAAGGCGGAGTCGGCAGCGCCTGGAGATGGATCTCGGATGGGCAGTGTTGCGCATCGCCAGGCCCGTTATCGCGACCCGATTCACACAAGATTCCACCAATCCATCCAAATAGAAAGCGAACCTGAATCAGCAGAATTTCAGCCTTCCAGAAGCTGATGCTGACAGATTTAGCCCTATTCCATACATTGACATGCCGTAGCATCTACCGTACCTGGCCATTCCATTGACCACCCATCCCCCATGCAGGCACAAATGGCAGCCGGAGTGAGCCTCGCTCTTCGGACGAACCACAAACGCCACCCCATCCTAGAAGCCTCGTGGGCAATAAACCGACCAAAGTCCGCGTGGATATTTTGCCTTGGCCCTTGAAAGTCTCCATTGTACGAGAGCAGCTCATTAACCCGGACAAAATACATGGGCTCTTTTTTTCTTTGTTCTATTTCCTAGCGCCGTGGGGATGGGAGGCCGGGGAGATGGCGGATTTGCCCATTAGCAGCAGTTCGTGACCGGGGGGTGGGAGATGCGGAAACGAAAAGCCTCACAGGGCCCGGGCTCGAATTAGCGCCGAGGAGAAAGGGAAAAAACTTGATGTCTTTTTGCCATGATGCTCTCAGCTGTGGGGGGAACGGAACGTATCGTACGTATCGCTACTGTTGTTGCTCGCCATGCATGTCCTGCTTGATACGCTCTACTTGGAGCAAGGCCGTGTGGGCTGGGCTTAGCTCGAGAGGAATTGGCTCGCTAGCAAGGTCATTCAAGGGAGTACAGCACATACAATCTCTCGTAAGGATTCATCTGCTGTCCTGCGCTGATCTGAGCTCTGTTATAGACACGCCCGTGGCATCATGGATGGGCAAGTCTCGATGCTAGAAGCAGAGCTGTGATCCCTGCTTGCTCGTCTGCTCTCGCAAGCTCGAGTAAGATTTTGGCCAGATCCCACGCAGTTTCTGGGCAAATTTGCCTGCCAATGTACTCGTACATGTCGTCTACGGATACCTACGTGCTGATACGAAATACGTTGCTCTCGGACATCATCCAATGAAGATACACCGCGTGTGTTATTCGACTTGTTGCAACCAACACTCACAATCATGAGACGATACAACATCCAATGGGACATCTTTTCAGCGCGGCTATCGTCGTGAGACCACTGGCGAGGCCTTTCACAGCTTCTCCATGCGCAGACGCTGAGTGTGCTGGCGTAGAAATAGACGCCCGTGGATGGCTGGGCTTAGCGCTCGTGTTACACACTCTTGAGATGATCCTCCAGGTTCCAGTTTCACACTCCCCGTTTGCGAGCAGGGCTCTGATCTGATCCCTGCCCGTAGGCGTGCGATTTGGCCCTGTTGGTCATGCTTCATTCATCCTTTGCAGGCATCGAGGTTCCATATCTATCTGGAGAAAGTTGCCCAGCGGAAATGCCGAATACAGCATTTACACCAAGAACCGGGTACAAGCACCGCGGCCTGGGGGATAGTACTGCAGATCCGCAGCTGTTGGGTGAGTGCCGTCCAATCCGCCTCGCTGTATATGAACGGAGTTCACTACCTGATAGTAATTGGACTCCGTAGGAGCACACTACGGGAACAGAAGCCGGTTCGTGAAATATGCATGGCGATAGGCGCGCTGGGGGGCGTGAACAATACCACCTCAGTTATCATGTAACAACCAGCGTTAGCGATCCTTCATCTCTCAATAGATGACTCAATGCTATATTGCTGGAATCTCGCCAAAGGATCGTCCATGTCTAGATGCTGTAGTATCGCCGTCGGCTGATATCATTCCGGGGAGATAACACCGGGAAGACATGCCGATGATTGTTATTGAAGCTCACATGAGATTGTTGACATCAACACGGAAACGAAGCATCTACAGTACAGTGGCGATTTGGTAAGCAGCCTTACTGAGCTGTCCGAGTACGGAGTACCTTGCGCATAGACGCACCAGCCACACTTTCGCACCAGCCACGATTTGTCTCGTCCAACTTCCAAACAGCCCGATTCGCTGTGGCGCTGCGCAAAGATGACAGACAGCACATGGCGATCCAAGCCAGTCGACGACGGCGTTTGACGACGACTGCCAGAGAGCAAAATCCGCGAGTCCGTGCGAGACCGTCTAGTCTAGGGGCTCCTCCGCCGTGAGCAGCTCCATGCTGCCGTCTCTCTCCATCGCCTCTCTCCCCCAATGAGTCGCCTGGCACGTGCCAGCCTTCTCCGAACGGTTCTGCGGCCGCCTCACCAGCTCCCGAAACACGGCCCGACATGATGCTGATGCTGCCGATGGTCGCATTGCTATGGCTGGGCTGCTCGCTGCTGTGGCCGGTCGGCGCCATGCGCTCGGACTATCTGGCCCAGCTGCGGCAGGACACGGTGGACATGTTCTATCACGGGTATAGCAGCTATATGGAGCATGCCTTTCCCGAGGACGAGGTGGGTTGTTTGTCATCAGACGTCGTGTACATAGAAAGATAGCTGACCAGTATGCTTTTGTAAAATTATCTAGCTACGTCCAATATCGTGTGCTCCCCTGACGCGAGATCGAGATAATCCCGGGCGAATCAGCTTGAACGATGCTCTTGGCAACTACTCCCTGACTCTGATAGACAGTCTGTCCACGCTTGCCATTCTGGCTGGTGGTCCGCAGACGGGCTCATACACTGGACCACAGGCTCTGAGCGACTTTCAGGATGGCGTGGCCGAGTTTGTGCGCCATTACGGAGATGGCAGAGGAGGACCTTCTGGTGCTGGGATACGTGCTAGAGGCTTCGACCTAGACAGCAAAGTCCAGGTGTTCGAGACAGTCATCCGTGGCGTAGGCGGTCTCCTGAGCGCACACTTGTTCGCCATCGGGGAGCTACCCATTACTGGATACAAACCCAAGCCGGAGGGAATCGCAGGCGATGACCCCTTGGAGCTGCCTCCCATCTCGTGGCCAAACGGGTTAAAGTATGACGGCCAGCTGCTAAGACTTGCCCTCGATCTTTCCGAACGATTGCTTCCTGCTTTTTATACCCCAACCGGTATTCCATATCCTCGGGTCAATCTCCGCAGCGGCATCCCCTTTTACGTCAACTCCCCTCTCAACCAAAACCTGGCGGAGGCAATGGAGGAGCAAAGCGGCCGTCCAGAGATTACCGAGACCTGTAGTGCTGGGGCTGGGAGCCTGGTTCTTGAGTTTACCGTCTTGAGCAGACTCACGGGGGACCCTCGGTTCGAACAGGCTGCTAAACGAGCCTTCTGGGAAGTGTGGCATCGCAGGAGCGAAATCGGCCTGATTGGTAACGGCATCGACGCCGAACGAGGGCTGTGGATTGGTCCCCATGCAGGTATCGGTGCCGGCATGGACAGCTTCTTTGAATATGCGCTCAAGAGTCACATCCTTCTCTCTGGCCTTGGTATGCCCAATGCTTCCACGTCTCGCAGACATAGTACGACCAGCTGGCTGGATCCAAACTCCCTTCACCCCCCTCTGCCGGCTGAGATGCACACGTCAGATGCCTTTCTCCAAGCATGGCATCAAGCTCACGCGTCGGTCAAGCGGTACTTGTACACCGACAGAAGCCATTTTCCCTATTATTCAAACAATCATCGTGCCACGGGCCAGCCATATGCCATGTGGATCGATAGTCTGGGTGCTTTTTATCCGGGGCTTCTAGCTTTGGCTGGTGAGGTTGAGGAAGCTATTGAGGCCAACCTTGTATATACGGCCCTGTGGACGCGGTATTCTGCATTGCCTGAGCGCTGGTCAGTTCGCGAGGGTAATGTTGAGGCAGGCATCGGCTGGTGGCCTGGAAGGCCTGAGTTTATCGAGTCCACATACCACATTTACCGTGCTACCAGAGATCCCTGGTACCTTCATGTCGGCGAGATGGTGCTCCGCGATATCATGCGTCGGTGCTACGCTGAATGTGGCTGGGCCGGGCTTCAAGATGTCCAGACAGGTGAGAAGCAAGACCGCATGGAGAGCTTCTTTTTGGGAGAAACGGCAAAATACATGTACTTGCTGTTCGATCCAGATCACCCGCTGAACAACATGGATGCCGCCTATGTCTTTACTACAGAAGGCCATCCGCTTATTATACCAAAAAGCAAGCGAGGGAGTCCTAACCGAGAGAATGCTCGTAAAGTCAAGAAGAGCAAAGACGTCGCAGTCTATACCTATTATGATGAAACGTTTACAAACTCTTGCCCTGCGCCCGTAGCGCCTCTGGAGCACCATCTGATGAGTTCAGCCACTGCGGCCAGACCAGACTTGTTTGCGGTTTCTCGGTTCACGGATTTATATAGGACGCCCAACGTGCATGGCCCTCTCGAGATGGTTGAGATGCGTGACAAGAAGAAAGGACGAGTAGTCGGATACAGGGCCACTTCAAA
The DNA here is from genome assembly GCA_003439915.1 of Trichoderma atrobrunneum. Classification (NCBI taxonomy): domain Eukaryota; kingdom Fungi; phylum Ascomycota; class Sordariomycetes; order Hypocreales; family Hypocreaceae; genus Trichoderma; species Trichoderma atrobrunneum. Next base: position 21,248 of record PNRQ01000241.1, on the reverse strand, counting down.
CCACACCATCTTCCCGTGGACTCTTCCACCGAGCATGCTGCCTGAGAACGGAACATGCGTTGCTCCTCCTGAGCGTATCATATCGCTGATAGAATTTCCAGCCAATGATCTTACCAGCGGCATAGCATCGCGGTTTGGCACGCATCTCTCGTGGCAGACGCATTTAGGACCGACAGTCAACATGCTGGAAGGATTGAGACTCCAGCTTGAGCAAGTGTTGGACCAGACTTCAGGAGATTATAAGTGGAGGATTACGCATATTGGCAATACCCAGCTGGGGCGTTACGAAACCGTATTCTTTCACGCCGAACACATCAAGCATCTCAAAGACGAGGTGTTTTCCTGTAGGAGAAGGAAAGATGCGGTGGAGATTGAGCTGCTCGTGGACAAACCAGAAATTATTAGCAACAGCACGCTTGGCTTGTCCGAAGAGCTACTGGACGAAGAGATGGATGATATGATGGACAATGACACGATCAATGCCGAGAATCTGGCCTCGAATTCGTTGTTTCAATCACTACTCCGCGCCGTGTCCTCCGTCTTCGAACCTGTCTACACAGCCATCCCGGCGTCAGACGCCAGCGAGGGCACCGCCAAGATATACAGCTACGACGCATACACATCGACCGGGCCCGGCGCGTATCCCATGCCGTCCATCCCGGACACCCCCATCACTGGCAACCCGTTTTACAACGCGAAATACCCGGCGTTCAACTTCCCATGGTCGACCGTATATCTCGCGGATCAGGCCTGCGACGGACCTCTCCCTGCCGCCGCGCCGCGCGAACATCAGGTCATCGTCATGCGCCGCGGAGGCTGCTCCTTCAGCCGCAAGCTGGACAACATCCCCAGCTTCTCGCCACACGAGAAGTCGCTGCAGCTTGTCATCATCCTCGACGAGCCGCCTACTAGCTCAGATGGCGCCGACGAAGATGACGACGACGGCGTGGTCCGCGATAGGGGAGACCTTCCTCGGCCGCTGCTCGACAGGGAGCAGACCACGCCAAAGGGCATGAAGCGCCTCCACGGCATCCCCATGGTCCTCATGAGGGCCGATCAGGGCGATTACGAGCGCTTTGGCAGAGCCATGGGCATAGGCATGAGGAGAAAATATCGGGTCGAGAGCCAGGGGCTCGTGGTGGAGAATGCCGCCGTCTTGTAGGGTTGGCATTTTTGGCATATACAATACATGACATGTTTATATATATATAAGGAACAATTAGTTACATATCACACGCATATAGTATCAGCATTTTTTGCATAGATGGGTATGAGCGTTGCAGAGAATGAACTCGAAGAGGAGGAGGAGTTTGTGGAGTTTGTCATCTGGAAAATAGGGTAACCTTGAATAAATTAGATAGAATATTATAACGACATGATGAACAAGGACTTGACAACGTCTGCGATCTTGGCCATACCCAAATCAATAGCAAAAATCTCTGAAGAACTGCGGTAGGTGTAGTGAAGATTTAAACTACTGTACCTACCATTATTGACAATAAAGAACTTCTGAATAATATAAATGTTTATCCAAACACATTCTAATTTTTATCTTTCCGATGTCGTGAAATCAAGCATCAACGTACTAGCACCAGTCAAGAAGCGTCACAGATAAATGCAACTACCGACAACATTATGCGTACCGGCTCGGAGCCATGTGGGAGCACCTCAATACACGTAAAATAAAAAGCAAAGAGATGAGTTTCATTGCACAAAGTCCCTAGCCGTGATTATTAAATATGCCCACCTTGATCCCAACAATTTTCCATCCCAACGTCTTTTTTATCTTCTCTCCGTAAACCCACTCTCGTCCTCGTCATCGTCGAAGATTCGTTTTCCTTTGGTTTCCCCTCCGTAAAATCCTTGGCAAGCGCAAGGTGGTCTATATCATGAATATATATAAAACGTATAAGTAGGAATGAGGACAGAGCACGTCATCCAGTCGCCATTCCCGATGAGAGAAGAAACGCTTTCCATAGTCTATTGGTTTTTTGATTGTAATTTGCGAAAGAAACCCCCATATTGGAAAAAAAAAGATAAAAAATAAGAAAAATGTTAAGGAGATATATAAGATGATGTTTAGGAAAAAGTTTCAATGAAAAGATCCAAGCAAACAACTTTTGATGCATATAAAAGCGTGCCGATAAGGAGGACACAGGAGTCAAAATAACAGTCCCCCCAGCATGAGAAGAATCGTCCGTCTTGGCGCCTCGAGTCGATGTTGGGGAAAGCGCATCGAGAAGATAGGAATGTTTCGTCCGAGGAGAATGCTTCTAGTCGACGAGGGCTAGTGGTGTTGAGAAAATTGCTTTCCAATCATGTCGTCTGTTTTGAGATGAATGGCGCCGCTTATAGAGAGAATAGGACATGAGGGCTTTTTCTCGAGAAGGATTTATGGGTTCTCAATGAGGATAGTAGTAGGAGCGCTGAGCTTCTCGCGGCCGTTGAGGCCAGGAATCTCGAGAATGAAAAGGTAACCAATGACCTGACCCTTGAGCTGGTGAACAAGATCCGCCGCTGCTGCCGCCGAACCACCTGTGTGCGAGTTAGCATCTTGATATCTGCGGGAGATGTACCGAGGTAGGTAAAGGATTGGCGATGGGCGCACAATGCGTGCCAATGGGTTCATGAGATGTGGAATCGTGCAATGTGATCATGGATAGCATATGATTGCAGGTGGAATCATAAATGTCACTTACCCGTCGCAATGATATCGTCAACAATCAACACCTTCTGCCCCTCCTTGATGGCATCCTGCTGCATCTGGAACAGGTCCTTGCCGTACTCCTTGACGTACTCGGCAGTGACGCAAGGGCCGGGCAGCTTGCCCTGCTTTCTCACAGCGGCAAAGGGAACGCCGAGGCGCAGAGCCAGACCAGGGCCGAAGAGGAAGCCACGGGCGTCGAGGCCGACAATGACATCGGGCTTTCTGTCGCCAAAGGACTGGGAGATTTGCAGCTCGAGGGCCGACAGCAGAGTGGCATGGGCATCCGGGTTGGCGAAGAGGGGCATGATGTCGACGAAGTCAATCCCCGGGATGGGGAAGTCGGGGAACTCGCGCAGCGTCTTGCGCAGGCTTATCTGTGCACTGGCGAGTTGGGCGGCGGCGGAGGAGGCGGCGGAGGGCTGTCGTCCCGAGGCATCTTGGCTGTTGGAGGAGGAGGTGGTGATGTCCTGAGGCTCAGTGGAGGCGGACATGGTGAGGAGAAGGAAAAAAAAGAAGAAGAGAGGAGAAAGAAAGAAGAAGAGGAAAAGAGGAGGTGAGAGAGAGTCAGAGGAGGTTAGGCAGACAGGATGCAGACAGCAATAGGAGCAGACTTCTGGGGTGGTGTGAATTTTTTGTTTTGGGGTGGCAGGATAAGCCGAGATAGCACGAAACGGGAATTGATTTTTTTTCTTTTTTTTCGTCTACAGTAAGTACAGTATGGCGGGCAGCGCAAAGAACAGCGCGCGCAAAAAAGGAGGGGTGGTGGTGTACTTTTTTCTTTTTTTTTTTTGCCCTTTCCTTTCCTTTTTCTGGTGCTTGTGTCTCTCCTTCCTCCAGCATTTTTTGGTGGGGAAAACAAGTACAGTCCATGCAAAAAATACACAAAAATTCATTCACAGCTGGCAAGAGCAAAGCCCAGCGCAAATGGAGGGGGTGCACACAGCAACAGCACAGCAGCAGAGGGGAAGGTACGATACGATACGATGCAGTGGTTACTGCAGCTTGTGTATCAGAAACATCGAGCTACGGCTGCACCTGCTCCGTACCTTAGTCCAAATTACCCCGTCGGTACCTGCTCCATGCAAGCAAAAGCAATTGCCCATCAAGTCTCGGGCCGGTAGCCAAGCGCTGGGAGATGCCTGTCGCCTCCGAGAAAATATGGAGTACCGAGTACCTTCGCTCAAAGCTCGGAGGAGCAACGTGGCCGTCACAAGCAAATGGAAATTGCCAAACAAGTTTCTCCCATGCTAGGTTCTCGGTACGAGTAGGTTTGATGCTACTGTATCCGTACTCGTACCACGACCAGCTACAGCTACACCTATCCAGGTACCGGTTGGGCATGAGACGGTACCTGCTCTGGGCGGTTGTGGTGCACAAGTACATCCCCAACGCCGCAAGCTACAAGCAAGCAAACCAACAGAACCGACAAGTTCCCCAACTACTGCAAATGGACCGCCGGGCCGCCGCTCAGCTTCCAAGTCCCGTCAACTGTCGGTGTGTTTGCTGTGCTGGACTGGGCTGGAGCTTCAGTTTCATGTCCCTTTTGGCTTGCTGCTACTGCTAGCACTGACTGGCTCAGCCGCCCGGATAAAATCACTCAGGTTCCATCTGGGAACCAAGCATCGGGACTACTGTACGCACTCCTCCCCAAGCTGGCAAAGGCTGCGTGCGCGATAATCATCCTAGCACCTGGTAGCAATATAGCAAGCAGTTCGGTCCATCGACCTGCTATACCGGGCATTGCCATGGATTGCCAGGTACCTGTAGTGCTGTGCTGTGCTATGCTGTACTCGGTACCGTCGCGACAAAGATGAGGCTGGTCAGTCACTGCCGAGCCGGGCCGTTTTTTTGTTGCAGCCCGATATGATGCTGGCGAGGATGAGCATCAATGCCCGGGACCTCCGTAAGATTAAGGTGGTAAGCCATGTTATGCTAATGCTATGCGCTGCCATGCCATGCCATGCTTCGCTTTGCTGTGACACTACAGCAAGTTCCATATCTATCTATGTATGACTACTGTACAGCAGATGTGCTGGATGATGATAGTACTGCAATCCCGAGGCACGGAAAAGCCCAGTCCCATCTTTATCTTGCAGTATCTAGCCTCCATACCTATCTATCTATACCTACAGTATCTATCTGCCTTATGGACCAGACAGACCAGGTCCGTCCAGACACACGGCCGCTATTCCGATCCATCGCCCTCGCGGGCAAGCAAAGCAGCAAATGGCGGGCCAAGACGCTGCCCAGGCGTGAGATTCATTGGCCGCAGAGGCACCGCGCGAATGATATGCATGTACTCTGTATTACACCTTGCTTGGAGCCCCATCGGCCGCTGCTTTTAGTATGCAGCGAAGACTCTACTGCCCTTCCTTTTGATCGATGGCTAGTAGAAAGAGTCTCTGCGTTTACCGTTTTCCACCTCGCTTCGCCCCTTGTTCCGCCCTGTTTCGCCCTGTGTCAACTTTCATGTCTTCTCGCCGTATTATTATTATAAGTGATGATTGCTGGAGCAAGTGGGTGTTATGTAGTATCTACCTTACTACATGTGAATGAGTCCGACCGAGTGCGAAGCGACATGTCATAGATCTTAGGTACTGGTCATTCATCTCTCATCCATCTCTTCTTGGTGCAGTTTTATTCACCGTCTCATCAGCCGTGTGTCGGTCTGGAACTGGGCATGAGCTCTGTGTACTGGCTGCATCTCGCCAAACACACACACATACACTCACACACACACCCTTCCAACCATCTCGCCGTCGCCGCGTCCAATATCAAGATAAGGCTGGCACATGTTGCGCAAAGCTTACCCACCTCCACAAACGCATCCGTGTCACCATCTTCCCGTCTCCCCGATGTGGCTTGCTCTCACAGGTTCGTGCTCCGTAGAAACTAGAAACACAGACAACAGCGACTGGCTATTGGCAACAAAGTTAGAACTTAAAGGGCCAGTTTTCCTCCTTGTTCCCGTCATCCGTTTTCCCACCCCTCCTTTTGTGGCACGTTCCTGTCGTAACCGTCGTACGCCTATTACACAATCGATGGCGTGAGGACCCCATGCCGTGCCTATTAGTGCTCCGGCCTTTTTTGTTCTTGGGTGCGACCGTGCCATGCTGGCCTTTTTCCTTTCATTCTGGCGGCTATATATGCTCTAGAGGCACAGTATTGTATTTGCCTACCTGAATGAATTATTATTACAGCACAAATGTATAGTAGGTGCATGTCTCTGGGGAATCAGATCAAGCCGGAACCTATGAGTCAACGCCCAGCTGCATTCGAAATGCAACCAGCCACGCCAAGGCGGTGCTATTCTCCCTGTTCCAGACGCCCATTCGTCCATTCTTCTGCTCCATCCATCCATCCATCCATCCATCCAATTGATACTTTGCCTTGTGTGCTTTATACTCGCCAAGGTCCGCGTACCTCTGAAATTCAACACAAAATCACAGCTTCAGCAGAGCCCACACGAGCGGCTCTGTTATAAATACCCATTCGTATATACCTAGCTGCCTGTTCTCAGCGTTGTGGAATCATCTCTCTGCAGCCTAAAAGCAAACCGTCTCATCTTACATGGCCATGTTTTCTTCTTACTCCATTACTCCATTCTTCCCCAACCCCAACACCCCGCCAGCGTCCATCAGCGCCACAGCGCATTAGCCTCATCACCTCATTGCTCACTGGTCTGCAAACATTGCGCAAGGCGGTGAATTTTTCATTTCGGGAATTGACATTATATAATAGCATGTAGGCTAAGATTCACACATCTAGTACCGAGGGAATTCGTTTCTTCCCCATTCGTCGATGTAGGTTACAATGCATTAATCGTAAAGCCCAGCTCGGAGAGCTTCATAACAGCATCCAACATCTCTTATCGATAAGACATTATGTAATCAATGCTGCCGGGAAGGGAAATTTTGCTCCTCTCCCAGACCTCAAATCGCATCTCCAAAGCCCTGTGACGACATACAACACCAGAACAGCAATATCAAACCTCCAAACACCAAGGAACAACCCCTCACCGCTTATTTCGCCTCTCCGTTTTCAAAACAAAACACAAAAATAAAAAGCAACCATGTCTTTCCTCGGAATCGGTCGTCCCCAGCCCACCTCGGAGCAAAAGATTGCTGCCGTCGAGGGCGAGATGCGCATGATGGCTGATACCTACAACCGGTAAAACTTCCCTTCTCATGCGAATTGAGGAGAAAATAAACTAAATGTAAACACACAGCCTGCAAAAGACTTGCCAGAAAAAGTGCGTCCCCACCGACTACCGCGAGGGCGAGCTCAACAAGGGCGAGTCCGTCTGCCTCGACCGCTGCACCGCAAAGTTCCTCGACACGTCCATGAAGATTAGCGAAATCATGCAGCAGCAGGGCCAGGCTATGGGCGCTGGAGGACCTCAGGGCGGACTGTTCTAAAAAAGGGACGGTCCCCTCGTGTAAAGCTATAGAATAACCAAAAAAGAAAACACAAGAAAGAGGGAGTCAATTGATATCGACAATGTCTTCTTCCTGGCCGTGAACATGGACGTCATGGGAATTTTTGTACGATTATATGTGGGGAGTTAGTTGCCTGCGTTTAAAGGGGGGGCTTTGATGATATGATGGGAATCATGGATATACATATGTCATGTCAAAGATGTATAAAGCTATCAAAAACTATACTGAGTGCTGTCCAGGGGGGCAGCTTCGTCATCGTGACGAGTCAACAAAACATCTCCTCTGCGAAAATGGTATCTATCCTCTTGCAAGAAAGACAATAAAGCGAAAAAGAGACATGGAAATGAGTAAAACGCCAATGTTCCATGTATGCCGTATGAATGTAATGATTTTCCAACTCCAGCCCAATTTTCCAGCAAGTGATGATTAAGAATGATATAAGAAACAAGAAGTTCGAAGAAAAAGGGACACAACAAAGGAGCGAGAGAAGAACACTCCAACACAATATATATACTTGCATCATGATACAGACCTGGTGATATGGGGTCCGGTCCCCACGCCGGTCAAGGTTCTCACAAACCAGTGCAGCCAGCTCTCCGTCTCAAGCTGCTTTCTCAGTTCGTCCGCTCGTCTTTCGACGTCTTCAACCTGTCTCTCAAAGTTTTGGATGCCGTCTTCCACGTCGTTGATTTTCTGCACCAAAGCGTTGATCTCGTAATCGAGGCGTGCCGTAAGAATTTCAATTTCCTTGACGCTCTCCGTCAAGCTTGCACGTTCTTCCGCTAGCATTTCGTCCGAATTGTACTTTACTCGATGATAGATCTCGCTGAGTTGATGGTGCAGATTCTGTATTTCCGCCTTGTCTCTGCTATATTTGTCGTCAAGTAGTTGGACAAATTTGATCTTGTCGTTGACCCAGGGTTCGATGCCATATACAATATTATCAATGTATTGGGCGAGATGACGAGCATGCACGGCGCGAGCTTCAGCCTCCTCTTCATCATCGGTCTCGTCCATTAAGTCGACGAGTTCATCCCAGGACAAGACGGCCTCTTCAGCGTCGCCAAATGACATGCGACGTGCCCACCTATTCTCATCGAGTACTCTCCTTGAGCATAGTTCTGCCACATCACAACTACGGCGTCTTGATAGCGCCAGCTGCCGTAGATCTGATCTTTCCCTAATACCAGGACAGATGATTTCGATATCGCTCTCGTCACCGACTGACGGTACGGCCGAGGCCGTCCGGCGGTGCGAGTACTGGTACATGTCCGGACCGAGATTTTCCAATGACCTATCTGATTCTCTTGGTTTCCTCTCATACTCGAGCAGTCGCGAGGCTTTCAAGTCCGCTGTTGATGAAGGCGAAGATACCGCCACCGCAAGTCCAGGCAAAGCGTCGGGGTCTCCCCTCTTGATAGCAGAGAGATATTCCTCCGGCTTCGTCTTCCAAGTAAAGGCTCGGCTAACCACAGCGGCAGGGCTCGGCGGAATGCTAAGGGTCTGGTAGTTGGCAGACCCGTTTCCGTTTTCCAAGACATCCTCCTTGGTTGAGATGGAAAGCCGCGTTCCATGGCCACGTCCCCTGGCGCCAACCACGTCTTTAAAACGCCCAAAGCCTGATCGAGCATCGCTCATTTTCCCGGCAACGCTCTTGAACACGGTTTTGTGTAGCGCATCTCTTTCTCCTGGGCCTTCCAGCATGCTCATAGTCGGACGAAGAGTAGTCCCAACATCTGGAGAAAGCAGCTCATCTTTCCGCTTCATCTCAAATTCATCCTCCACTGGTAACGAGTGCGTTCGTTTTCCGGGCTGGCTGCTTGCTTCCGTCTTTGGTAGCGGCGGAACTACATCTTGATCTTGGTCATGATGTTCAACGGGTGACCGGCGCGGTTTGCCATGCCAAAGCCACTTTGGCCTTTCGCCATATGCCAAGCTGGCAAATTTGTCAATGTCCACGGTTTCAATATCGGCAAGACCACCCTTGTCTTTTCCAGACACCATGTCGATAACAATCTCTCCCCTTTTACCTCCAATTTCTGTAACCGTCGACTTGATGGCCTTTTGTACACCCCAGTCTTCTTTGACCGCCGCTTTCGTGGTTGCCGTGTGCAATTTGAAGAGTGTTTGCTGGTCTAATCGCCGTGTCCTTTCTAGCTTCAGGGCCTTTTGAAAGTAGGAAATACCCCGTTTGGTGCTCTCGAGATCAAAGACGTCCTTTGTTACAGGAGCACCTTGGGAATGCAGCCGGTTCCTCGCGCCCAATAGCATCCCCAGCAGAGCTGCAACTGTCGATGGGCCCAAAATCCCATCTGTCGGTTCATAGTTGTAGTGCTCAGCCCCAACCTCGGTCCACCAGTTGCTAATCGCCTTCTCCGTGACATCGCAAAGCAGGCCGTCAATGTATGCGTGATCCAACTTGTCGAACATGAACAAGGCAACCTGGCAAAGCTTGATGAGTTCCACCACCGACTGATTGAATGGAATTCGATCACTGGTTCTGTACAGCTGCTGGAATTTGGACTGCGTCGCTTCGGTGGGTTCCGTAAGCGTGAGACCAGATCGCCCTGAACATCCTAGCCGTTTCAAATCTTCATTCACAATAAACAAGTGACGGTGCTTCCGAAGATCTCCATCAGGCACTGCGATGACGGTGAGCGATGAAGGGAAACTGCTGAGGTTTGTTATCATGAGCTCTCCTAGCTCGGTATTCTTTGGTCGCGCATGGTTCTGCTCCGTCTTCTTTAGGTATAATCGGACTTCCTCGGACAATAGACTTTCGTCTGCCGGCACCGCCAGCACCCCGACCACGATGGAATCCTTGTCGTTGCCGGTGTAGGTCGCTATAACCAGAGTCGGCGGTTTCCTGGAGCAGGCCCACTGCTCGACAAGATATAGATCGTAGCCGCAGAGGACGCTTCGTCGCTGGACCACTTCCACGCACGGGTCGTTTTCGAGATACCTGGGGTCAAGACAGTCAGCGGCGCTGCAACCTGCAACCTGCAACTTGCATGCAATCCTGGACCCTCGTCGAGACTTACTTGAAAGCGATCGGATCTGGGAAAACCAGGTGTCGCTGCGGCACTGCGGAACTGGACGCCATGGGCCTCGAGTCTACCAGTTGTATCTCAGGGAGCGTCGAGATGCCCTCTGGCGGAAGAGGTCGAGTAGTTCGGCGGTCCAGCTTGGACGTCCCGGAGAAGTCTTCGTCTCGGTAGACCCTCCCGTCCTGGGAGAAGGACGGCATGAAGGACATTGTGGAGTTGGCCAGCCCCTGGAGGCAAGCTAATCAAGGAGCATCTTTGAAGGCAGCAAGATCCAGAACCAAAGCCAGGATCTGGGCCGGGCTGGCGATCCTGGAATTATGGCGCCTGCACGTTCGCTGTGGCTTAGTACGTGTATTCCAGCTGGAAGCGGCATGTGATGTCAGGTGGCAGCGCACTATTAACCACTACTCCAGACTCGAGACTTTGGTGCCTTGATTGATGCATCTTTGAAGCTGCAGCTAAAGAGCAGCGGCCTGCTTCCGGCTGCCAGAGCGGGGCACGCCTGCTCCTTAACGGGGTTCACCGCTGATCCGAGGCTGCTAGTGAGGCCTCTTAATCATGCTCGTCATTTCGGTTTGTCTTCTCCGTATTAGGTACCCAGTACCTACCAGGTAATATACATGAGATGAGGTGGTGATAGTAACATGACCATATCAAACTTCATTTTGCATGACACCAAATCATTGAATCATTGCAATTATTACTACCAAAACAGTGCAGGTATGTAAAACCTGACACAATGTATGAATCACTAGAGCATGCCAAGGTAAGGTACCTGGAACCTGTATTATGGAGCACCAACCTGCATAAGGTCGTTATGCTTATTTGCATAACTCGACAAGGGCATTCATTCCGCCATCCCAAACCTGTGCTGGCTTGGTACCAAGCTATCGATAAGCTTCCGGCGGTACTTAGATGACAACCTCCAACCGACCGCCATCGGTCAACTTCACACTTGAATCTAACAAAAGACTTCTTGGAGATCCCGTTTGCGGGGCAAAACTTCCCTCGTTCACATCCTGATGACTTAGTTTACGAGCTTAACGAACGACTTCATCCAGTAGAATTCTACATTGCTTCACAATCAAGACATTCTGAGAGTGACCATGGCTGCGTTGGGCGGCGACATTGCCTCGCCGTTTGGCCCGCTGCAGGCCGAGCTTTCTCGTATGAGAAGGTCGAATCTTACAGCCGCCATCCAAGATGTTGACAAGATTATCGATTACCTCGTGGCGGCCAGAGAGCAGGTTGCTGCTGGTGTGTGATCCTCTCCCCTCACTACAATGACTCTGGATCGTAGCTGACATGTCTTATCTCGGAAGCGGACGCCGACTCTCATCGAATTAGCATGGCAATGACTACACTTCAAAACCCCGTCAAGGATCGTCTCGATGCCATCACCAATGACCTCAAAGATGTAACAAAAGCACAGCGGAGCTTCGGAAAGGCCCTAGACAAGGTACGCCTCCAAATCCATCAACCTCCCGCCTGTCTTGCATGTAAAATACTGACTTTGATCGTTTCTCCAAAGGCCCTGCCGCATAGGGAACTACCGATGGAAACAGACGCCATGGCCGACCACGCCGGTCTCATAAATCGCGCTATCGCCATGCATCTTGTCCGGGAGGGCCAGTTTTCCGTTGCATCGACATTTGTCCGCGAGTCACGAGACCAACCCCTCCATTCATTAGACGCCGCCTGGTCTCCTCGGACGGCGCGGACGGACGAAGATGGAGATGACGATATGATACAAGAAGACGGGGTGGGGGAGGAAGGCGGCAGGCACGGAGCCAACGATTATCCCGAAGACCTACAAGGACAGTTTGCAGAAATGTACAGCCTCCTTTCGGAACTGAGAAACAGGAATCTGGGCCCGGCGATCAAGTGGGCGCGCCAAAACAACAGCAGACTGGAGGCGACAGGGAGCAACCTGGAGTTTGAATTGTGCAAGCTGCAATTCGTCTGGCTGTTCAAGGGCCCAGAGGTGAATGGGCTTCCGGATGATGAAAATAATGGGCAAATGGGCGCGCTGAGATATGCAAGAGAGAACTTTGCTCGTTTCCAGACGAGGCACCTGAAGGATATCCAGCAGCTGTGCGGAGCTATGGTCTTTGCGCCCAATATTGAATCATCCCCCTACCGGCACATCTTCCAGATCGACTCGGCCTTTGAAGACGTCTCCGCCTCTTTTACCAGAGAATTCTGCTCTCTATTGGGCCTGTCGGCAGAATCACCGCTATATGTCGCCGTCACGGCTGGATCCATCGCTCTCCCGCGGCTCATCAAATACACAACCTACATGAAGGAAAAGAAGACGGAATGGACGACGGAGAACGAGCTGGCTTTTGAGACACCACTCCCGCCATCTATGATTTACCACTCCATCTTTGTGTGCCCCGTCAGCAAGGAACAGACAACAGAGCAGAACCCGGCAATGATGATTCCGTGCGGACATGTCATTTGCAGAGAAAGCTTGCACAACATGGCCAAGGGGTCCAGGTACAAGTGCCCTTACTGCCCGACAGAAGGCCATTTGAAGGATGCAATTAAAATCACCCTTTGAATTCCCATCACTGTCTTCCTCTGCGATGATGGCACGACAAAGATCTGGCATCTTTTTCTCTATTCCTCTATCTCTCTCTCTTTGGTAGGGACTTTCACAGTGACCATCTTATATAATGACCTCCATCCCCGTTTTCATATCATTACTTTCGTCGTATTGTTATTTTGGCTTACCAAAGCGAGGATCATACATTCTTTGGGAGTAATTGGGCTTTTTTTACGATAACTCGGTATCGCTTATTTTCTTATTGGGTGGGAGCAAGTCAACAAGGTTGGATTGGTAATACTCTTTCATGTTCTTTTTCGTTTTAGCTCGGTTTCAGATGAGAAACAACAAAATCTCGAATAAACAACGTAGCATCACACAAAATAAGCCTCATCTCGTAACCATTTCAAGTCACATGGATTTTTGTTTTTTTATTGGAGGCATAACTCAGTTTATTCACACAAATGAAAAATAAAAGAAAGTAGAGAAAGTATCAACGAGAGGTTCATCACATTAAAGGAAACAATAGATAAAAAGTTTTTTGTTTTTTTTTTTTAGAAAAAGAAGAAAAAACAAAAAGTAGCCAAGGAGTGACACGGGTCATCTATAAGTCACCCTTTATATATCCTTCGATATGATGATCACGGGTATCCAAACAAAACTCCCCGCTGTCTTCAGTGGTATGCGAAGTACAGATCCAACGCCCTTCATTGCTGAGCCTACTTGACGAAGCAAACAAATAGAAAAGAAAAGAAAAGAAGCAAGAAACTGACAAAGCAAAAAATTGGTATCCATTTAATTTACGGGATGTTATCAAAATATCCCCATCCAGCATAGCCTTTCAGAGTTAGCCTTGGTTATGAGCCTGCCTACATGAGGCGGCTCAATTGTGAAAAAGGGGGCCATCCCGTTCCCTTTCGTAAATTCGTTTCTTTGTACATTCCCATCTCAACGCAGCGCTTATTATTTTTTATTTTCCCTCTCCACTTTGTGCAAATGACTCCCTTAGTCGATGGTCATGCGGTTTGCCATGGGGGTCTTGACATCGTTCATGCCAAATGAGTTGATGTCGCTCTTCTCGTCAACTCTGCGTGGGGCCATCAAGTGGGCCTTGAGGCCGGAGCCGAAGTTGTGCATGCAGATGATGGCGTTGATGATGGTCATGATGATGAGCAGAATGGTGATGACGGCGAACGCTGTGAGAGATTTTCGGACGGCCATGTAGGACTGAGCGCGGCTGGGTTCGTAGATACGGAAAAGCTTGAAGATAAAGTATGACAGGCCGCCAAAGTAAAGGACGATGACGACAATCATGCCGGGCTTATTCTCGCGCTGGGTGAAGAATGCAGCAGCAATCAGAATAGCGATCGTGACGGGGATGGTTGCAATCGTGAGAGCGAATTCGGGATCCGTCTTTTGAGCGACGACGACGACAAACTGAATGATGAAGCCCAAGAAGAAGAAGAAATCAAACTTGAGTAGGGCGATATAAATCTGGCAGGCATGTTAGTCCAGGGCTCTGTCTTGTATAATTTACTGCTAGAGGATTCATACCTGGTAATGAAGGAATCGCTTCTTCATGCGATAATCAGCACCGATGTTCTTGAGAATGTCCCAGGCGAATTGCTGGTAGAGCTTCCAGGCAACATAGACCATGCCAATGGTGGCAACGGCAATGATGACGGGAGAGGCAATCAGGTAAGCCTTGATATCATCCCAGAGCATAGCTGAGGTGATGCCCTGCTCCAATGAGCCGTGGTCTTCCAGGATTCCAAGGGCGACCTGAATCTGCTCAATCTGGAGGGCCGCATAAACCAAGAGAGCCAGGTTGGCGATACAGACACCGATGATCTGAATGGTGTTCTTCATACGTAGCGCATCCAGGACGATGATCAACTCGTAAAGGAAGCCGAAAATGAATAGAGTAAGAAAGGTAGGGATTGTCTTGTATTGAGATTGCACCTGGGGATCGGAGATGTAGTCACCCAAGCTCAGCTGAAATTTGCCGAAAACATAGCTGTGAGAGTCTTAGTATCTGGCGCATTGCTGTGACATGGAAAAAAGAAGAATGAAAAGGAAAAGGGGGTATGTTGGTCGACATACGCTTCAAATGCCAGGTTGATGAGAGCCTGGATACCGGTAACGGCAAGAAAGGCTGTGGGCCATCTGCCTTTTAGGAAAGCGAACTTCTTGCCAGTGCTGCCAGCAGCACCGACTGTGTCGGGGTCTTGATGAAGGCTCGCGTTTCCGGCGTATGTAGGCTGCGCATAGGGTGCCTGTGTTAATGATCCCTGGGGATAGGCCTGGCCGTATTCAGCGCCATAATCGCCGCTCTGGCTGACGGATCGGTGGTGATACTGGGCGCCATTCTGGTCGAAAGTTGGGTCGCCTCGGAGTAGGGAGTCTTGAGCTTCTTGTGTGGCCGCCACGATGGGCAACTGGTTGACTCCTACCGGGAGTCTGCGGGAAGCGATGATAGACAACGAAGTGCTGCAGGTGCCCCAAAGAACCGGAGCCGACTAATTCATTCCCAAGCTCAAAATACGCTCGGGTTGGCTGTCTCGATACCGATGATGGATGAAACGTCGTCGATCGGAAGGGTGGTTGGCGAAAGGAAAAAAGTCGAGTAGGGAGAGAGAGAGAGTCGAAGAGTCGATAAGAAAAAGGAATAAATGAAGTGGTACTGAGTAAGATGAGGGAAGAAGAAGAAAGAAATCTATCGGGCTGATAGAGTTCACTTAATCGGTCGACAAAAAGGCCGACGACGGAAACATGGAACAAACGAGAGACTGGAACAAAGATAGCAGGCGGTTTGAGGAAGAAGGGAAAAACACGGAAAGCGGAGGCAGCGAGAAAGGCAAAGGCTGCACCTGCACTGGACTGCGCTGAACTAAAAGTCGAGAGATTCTTGGGTAGGAGCGCCAGGGGGCAACTTCTGGTCGGGACGAGGGTTAGATGGGTCAAGGTGAAACGCACTTTCGCGAGGCAGGGGAGACCATGGCGATTTGAGCTTGGCCGTCTGGGCAGCTACCCGTTCTTATGTGTACGAGTACCTCTTGCCTTGGCCGCGGGTGTGTACCAGGCCGTACCCTTAGTACCTCTTTGAGCAGCCTAAGGATTAGCCTCGTCGCATCGACTGCATCTGTTCTACAGCCCGTTGACAACTGCACTACGACCTGGGGAGTATCTTTTGCCGGCTATTCTCGTGACGGCGCAAATGCAGGCCAGGACTGTACAGCCAAGTTACAGTACGACGTGACTGCAGTACAGTACAGCAACATGTACCCAAGGTACTCCATGCTAACCTATCGCGCATGTACACTCGCCGGGATCAAAATGGGACGGGCATGGGGGCAGGGCATGGAAAGCAGCAAAAGCAAAGCACAGCACAGCACAGCAAAAGCACAGCACAGCGGCAAGGGGGGGCCTCTCCCGGGAGCCATGCATGCCTAGGCTGGGCTGACTGGGCGGAGCCTTGGAGCGACGTTAGTAGCTGTTGGCGTGCGATCAGCGCTGGAGCCCGGTGATTAGAATGGTGAGACATGTGTTTAATACGGGAGTACGAAGTGCATACTAACATACTGTACCTCATACGAGTGCCCCCGAGGACACTCAGCCATGTGCCTTGTGAGCAGTCTAATATTAACTGCTTGGTGCTTTCAAATGAATCAATGAGAATTGGGCAATGTGAGTATTCAGCAACAGGGCTACAGTGCTAGTATTGACATTATACGCGTAGCACCAGCATTCGGTTCATCCATTTGTGTCGTATTGAACAGCGATGACGGTGATGACGGCAAACTGCAGCGATCCATCCATCCATACGAGCACTCGCTCCCCTAGATCAGCAAAGCGGACCAGTGAGCACGATGCATCTCTGTCTGCAGCACATGCATCCATGGCAAGATAATCCCACCATCTGCCTGACTAGAGCCGGACGGGAGTGCAGAGTGCCGTTCTTGAACATGGAGGCTGTGCCGACGCCTCGTCGCCATTCGATCCCCCCTACCGAGGCCATGATTTTAAAGTGACGATGATCGCTTTCTAAAAAAGCACCGAGACAAAAGCAAAAAAGATTAAACCGTTGGACACAAAACTGGTTTATTTGTCGTAGTCTCATCTCATCTCCACGGGAGAAAAATCGTGGCGTCAGCCGACCGCACCTTGGTAGGTATTTTTGGAATGGATCCTGCAGTCAGCTATCGAGCACCACTGCGTGCTATTTTAATCCAGTGCAAGAAGAAGCTTTTGCTGGCTTGAGGCTCTTCAGGTACCCTCCCGACCGCCACAACCCTCCATGGCGTGAGGACAATCTCCTTAGTGTGCTTTGTTTTTGCAAGCCACGGAATCAAGAAGCCGTGCCGATGTTCCCACGCACTGCCCGAACCTGTGCGACAATAAAATTTGAAGGCCGTTGACCCTTTTGATTGAGTCGATTGGCGTCCATGTTAGTGGGTGTGTGCTCGTACCTCCGAGTATGTACAGTATACCGCTCGTTATCGCACCCGCGGACGCGGTACGGTGGAGCACAAACGGCAGCAAACGGGTCCAAAGAGTGCCAAGTTACGGCAATCCGTATTCAATTCTTTCTTTGAAGGGGACCCTTTGAAGGGACCCTGCCGAGGCGATGAGTTTTCTGGCGACTTGCCGGTTCGGGACATATCTTGCAAGCCTACGAGTGCCTTATTATTTATGTACCTAGGCAGTACACGTATGCGTCGAGAATAGGATATCCATTCGAGTATAAAACATTTTGCTGCAAAGCAACCACAACAAACGGCCTGTACATTTTCAGGAGGATCTCAAGGGACACAACAAACGGCCAACACGTTCCTGGCAAAAGCAGTGGCCGCGCTTGGGAAGGGGGGAGGTTGGCTGACACCAGTTCGTCTCAGTGCCACCCCGAAACACGCTGCAAACCCCGTATTGCATGTGCGTTCCCCAAGAGGATGCAAGGTGCGTCTTGCACCTGCGAATGCGGCACTGCGGTACTGCTGTTGGGCTGCCCTCGGGTCTCAGACGCGGACGGCAGACGCAGAACGCATACCGAATGCCCAATGACATGGCTACATGTCAATCTAAGGGGTTGATCTTGGGCGGTTCGAGGGGCTGGCTATGCCCGTGCACACGGACAACCCGCACAATGCTGAGTGACATCGACTGTTGTTTCTTGGACCAACAACAAACAAAGGCGCAAATACAACAGAAGTGGCCGCTGCTGCGTAGCATATTGTAGGCAACAACCTACCATTTTGAACGCCAAGGAGGCACTCCCGGGAGACGCTGCAGCCGGACAGCCATCACGTTTGGTACGTGTCACAGACTGAGACTCTGGACTTGTGCCTCGAGGGGGCTGGGCTGGGCTGGGCTGGGCTGGGCAGATTTCTGCTTGTCTTCCAGATGGCCCAGAAAAGGAAGATATCAAAAGGGTACTGACATGTGCAAGCGCACAAAACATCAAATGTACTCGTACGTGTATTTACAGGCAGCATGGGGGCCAGGCTCTGATCATCTCGCTCGCAGCCGAATTGCATGTATGCAATAATCAAAGTTGATAGAACAGCCTCCACTGAAAACGTGGCTGTACAGGGCTAGAAGCGCATGCGCCGCATTGACAGAGGCCGCCAAGCTTTAGCTTGTTCTCACCTCCCCAGCTTGTCCCGGCACATTGCGATCTTAGCAGCAGCCTGTTAGCTGCAATGGGGGTCCTCCCTCCTCCCGATATCCGGTGAATAACCATCGCATGAATGTGCGTTTAATGAAATGACGTTTGTATGGGGATTAAGATCTTGGTGTTCTTTTTCTCATGGCCCCTTACTAAGGAGTCGGTGATTGGACGCAATGTTTACGCGTCATCTTCGGCGGAGTGCGCGTGGATAAAGCCCGGCAGAGACGTGCCGGTGCTACCCACGAAATGAACCTCTCTGTCTTGCTAATGCAAATGGATCAAATCGATCAGCCAGGTCCCCTAACCTTCAATTCGGGGTCCAGCCAGACGAAGAACCGCCACAGCTCAATCTCAGCTTCTGCAAGACACACCTGACGAATAGTTGGCATTTACTGTAGCATCTACTATGAGCCATAAACCCCTCATCGTCAACATTGCTGCATGTTGTTTAAGTATTTGCTTTGCCCCTGAAAGACCAACCGGTGACACCCCGCAATGGAAATGGCCCCTCCTGTTGCTTAATAGCTCGGCCTTTCAGCTGGGCCAGGTTCATCTTCTGCTGCAGCTCGCACGGCGGGGTAGCTTCTTGGTGGGAGTGGCCTTACGTAGCGCCGTATATATTCCATTGATCCCAATACTGTATATTCATCCATCTCTGCCATTGAATAGCGCATTCAAAATAGACATCATCTTTCTTCTCTTTGCAACGTCTTTGACTATTCCGGACTCTAACATATCAAAATGGACTCCTTTATGAACGCCGGCAAGGAATACCTTGAATCGCAGCTCAAGGAGCAGTTCTCTGGCTCTGGCTCTGGCCATGGCTCTGGCAACCAAGGTATGTGCCGCATTGCATTCGTCTCACCATCACCATTGCCTTCATCAGACATGAATCTCTCTATCAAACAACTATCAGTCTACTCTACAATGGTAACTTGAAGCTGACAGACCCTTTCACTCTATAGGAGGCCAACTCCCTCCCGGAAACAGTCAGTTCCCTCCCCCGCCCCTCGTAACGCAGTTACTCCGAAGCATGTCATCCCTAACTCGATGCGATGTCGCGATTCTATAGATGCATACGGAGGCAACTATCCCGCTGGCGGTGATTTCCACCACGAGGACGAAGATCTGCGCACTGCGCACCAGCACGCCTCCGAATACGCCGGCTCCTCTGGCAACAGCGCCATGTTTTCCAACGTCATCAGCAGCCTCGGCCAGCAGAAGAGCCACCTGGCTAACAGCGACCTTGATGAGCAAGGTTAGTCAATATTTTACACCCAAGCTACCTACGAGCTTCACTGGGTAGACATTCGACGTACATATAAAGAGCTATATGCTGACCATTGAATCCCCGCTTCAAATATAGACGCTATCCGCAAGCACCAAGAGACCTACGAGCAGGGCGCCGACAACCTAAGTTCCGGCAGCCTCGGCTCCGCCGCCGCTTTGCAAGCACTCAAGAAGTTCACACAGGGCGAGACCGGTGGCAACCAGAGCCAAGGCGCGTTCCTGGGCTTGGCCTTGTCCGAGGCCAGCAAGGTGAGATACTATTTGAGAAAATATGGCATCTTGACGTATCCATCTTGCTAACATACAAGCAGCTCTTCGATAGCAAGGCGGCTGATGGAAAGGTGGCTTCTGATGCTAGCAAGGAGTCCGCGATCCAGCAGGCTGGTGAGATGGCTTTGAAGATGTACATGAAGAGCCAGGGTGGTGGTCAGGGACCCTCTGGACTCATGGGCATCGCTTCCAAGTTTTTCTAAGCTTTGACAGTTTCATGTATATGTGTGTGTTATCTACGAGGTCTAGCAGTCGTCTAGCCCCTAGAGGGGAGACTTGATCAATGACGAGCTTACGAAGATTTGACGCCCAAACTGACGAAAATCCTCTCGGTTTTGATGTTCTTGCATACAAAGCTTTCATGTCACTCAATTGGAATTATGGCCTACCTATTTAACGTTTCTAATCCTCCCTGTTCTACTTCTGACCTCGAGCCAACGCCATGACATCCACCCATGTATCAGGCCGTCTACGTCCCTCAGGATACGTCTCGTGCAGATACTCCTCTGCCTCCCTCGCCCACGCCAACAGCTGCTCTTCGCTCCCCCACTCTCCCGTGGCGAGCAAGCTGATAGGCAACTTCCCCTCTCCCTGCTCGGGATCGACATACCCTACCGGCGCCGTGATGGACGGGGTGCCCGTCATGTTGGCCAGGAATACGTACGACATGTTTCGCATGGTGATGTTGGTGTCACTCATGCCGTAGGAGTCATCGCTGGGTGACCGCGGCCACCCAATCAGGGGCGACGTGGGCGTCATGATCAGCAGGCCCGGGTACTTTTGGAATAGAAACGCGAGGTGGTTCATCAAGACGGTGCGAAGGGCGTTTATCTTGAGATAGTCGGCGCCGGACACCAGAGCACCCATGGTAAGGAGGAGCCTGTTTGCCGGGCCGGCCAGGGACTGATGGTGCGCCGGGTTGGGGTGCCTGCGGCGGTTCTTTTCCGCCATCTCGGCGAGGCAGAGCGCGGCGTGGGCGACCTGGAACTCGGGGAGAAAGGGGAGACTGATGTCGACAATCTCATATCCGCGCTTGGAGGCAAAGTGGTCGAGCGCCTTGTCGCACAATTCCCTCACGGGGGGGTCGGCCTTGTTGAACCAGTCGCGGAAGACGCCCATGACACGCTTCGCGGACGGCGCCGGCGGCAAGGAGAGGGCGAAGCGGCCCTGAGTCGGACAGGAGCTGTCGGGCTGGGACATGACGCGGTAGGCAATGGTCAGGTCGGCGACGTTTGCGGCCAGGGGGCCCGTGACGCACATGGTCATCTGCATGACGTAT
>PNRQ01000240.1:0-53776 GCA_003439915.1 Trichoderma atrobrunneum | reverse complement strand
CCCGGAGCCGTCCATCTGGCCCGAGGGGGCGCCGGCGCCGGTGTTTCCGTCGCCCATGTACGAGCGGCTGCATGCGAATATCCCGGGATGCTTGATGCGGTTCCACGATAGGGAGTTTCCGGGCGATGCTTGGGTGTTTCCTAAGAGGGAGGAGATTCAGGAGTATCTTGTCCGGTATGCTGAGGATTTGAGGCATCTTATCAAGTTCTGTCATGAGGTGAGGCGGATCGACTTGGAAACCAAGGATGGTAGGGATCAGTGGCATCTGGAAGCAGTGTCGACGTTGAATGACGGCGAGGTTATTCGCGAGACATATGACGCCGTTGTTGTCGCAAACGGACACTACTCTGTGCCCTTTATACCGGCCATCAACAAGATTGAAGACTTTAAAAAGGCCCACCCCTCCATCATCACTCATTCAAAGCAGTACCGGACGAACGACATCTTCAAAGGGAAGAAAGTCATCGTCGTCGGCAATGGACCCTCAGGCCTCGACGTTGCACTCCAGATCAACGAAGTTGCCGGCAAGACGCTCTTGTCAGTAAGACACGCAACATCGCCCGACAAGCTCGCCCACATTGGATGCGACGAAGTCCCCGAAATCGTCGAATTCCTGCCAGACCAGCGCGGAGTCCTTTTCAAAGACGGAAGCGTAGAAAAAGACATAGACCACATCGTTTTTTGCACGGGCTTCTTGTTCGGCTATCCTTTCCTCCCGAACCTCAACCACAAGATCATCACATCTGGGCGAGGCGTTCACGGGTTGTACCAGCACACGTTCCTTATCCAGCACCCGACGATAGTTTTCCCGGCTCTCAATATGAGATCTGTTCCGTGGCCCCTGGCGGAATCGCAAGCTGCGGCTTTCGCGGCAGTGTGGTCCAATGCGTTAGAGCTGCCCCCGGACGAAGAAATGCTGCGGTGGAGTAAAGAGCTGGAAGAGAGACAAGGAGAAGCACTGCACCAGTATCCAGAGCTAGGAGATGACGGCAAGCATATCAATGAGTTTTATGAGTGGATAAAAAAGGCGAAACACGTTGGCAAGGAGCCGCCGCGATGGGGTGGCGAGCTTTTCTGGCAGAGGTCCATTGCTATGGAGGCCAAGATCAAGTTTGAAGATGAGGGATGTAAAGCCAAGACGCTGGCCGAGCTTGGCTTCCACTATGAGCCGGGCAAGGAGTAAGTAGAAGTAAAAGATAATTAGACATAAGAGAGAAAGGGAAAAGTTGGATATTAGAAGACATAAATACAGAATTTTGATTCATGTAAAAGCTCGTCCTTTGTAGGTAGTGAAACATCATTGACAGTCACACTCTTCGGGGTACTTGATACAGCATGCACGGTCTATTAACGTTGGGAGGGAAATAAATGGCCAAAAATCATCAAAACGGTGATGATTCGTATAAATCACATTTTTTAAAGACACACGCTGTTAATAGTCAAATCTCTTTTCGTTCTTTTCATTCAAAGAGCTCAACCTTCCAGAAGCCGTTACGCCTCGATATGAAACCATGATATAACCCTCCTCCGAAAAACCAAAGTTTTAGACTTGCTGCACACCCAGAAAGTCAGAGAATTTATGCCTGCTTCTTCTGAGCCTCCTGGGAGAAGACCTTGGCGTAGGGGTTCAGGCGCAGAAGAACCTGCTTGTTGCGCAGGGGGTTCTTCTTCTGGACGGCAGATCGTCGGGTCACGGCATCGCCCTTGGGGCCGTTGAGGGAGCTCTGGATTTCGCTGCTGTTGATCAGACGAGTAAGGTCGGCCTGGGAAACAACGTTGGAAGGCAGGAGGAAGTCCTTCTTGTGGGTAGAGGCAACGGTGGTGGTGCCGTAGATCTCGTCAAGAGCCTTGAAGGCGGCAGAGGTCCAGATGACGAATCGGCCGAGGTGACCACCAGGGGCGAGCTGGAGGAGGTTGAGGGCAGAGACGGGGGAGGTCTCAACACCGGGGATGTTGCGGAAACCCTTGACGAGCTCCTTGCCATCGACCTCGGGGTTGTAGACAACCAGAGGACCACGGCGCTGGCGGTGGCGGCGGCCACGGAGCTTGCCCTTACCGGCACGGAGCTTCTTGGAGCCCTTGACCTTCTCGAGCTCGGCACCGGCGCCGACAGCGTTGAGGAGGGCGAGGGCGGCAGCAGTGCGGGCGACGGAGCTGCCCTCAACGAGAGCAGAGTCGACAACCAGGGGAACCTCAGGGATGGTCATGACCTGGTGGCCACGGGCGAGCAGGAGAGGAGCGGAGGCAGAGGCAGCCAGGGCGGAGCAGGTAGCATATCGCCTAAAAGTTCCATGTTAGTTATTCCATAGCTCCGCGAAATAGTAAAACACTGGGAATTTCCCCGGAGAACAAGAATTGACTGACTTCTGGCCCTGGTTGACCTTGACGTGCCACTTGCGCCAGATCTTGGTAGGGGCGAACATGCGACCAGATCGGCACATGTTACCAAAGGCGGCCTGACCAGCACGGTGGGTACCGGAACCAGAGACACGGGGGATACGGGCAACAGCACGACCTAAATAATTCAAATCCAGTCAGTCACGGTTCATCCTGATATTTCCCATGGTGTTGAGAAGAGCATTTCAACATGGTCGGACGAGAGAGAGAAAGGGAGAAATTTTTCCCAATCCTCCACCAACCCTCCCATCTCGATTGCCATCTCAAATTCTTCCCACGGCCACCGCATAAAACTCACCAGTTCCCCAAGACTCGGCAGAGGTCTGGTGACCAGCCTTCTCGCTGACGGCATAAGGCTGGCGCTTGTTCTTGGCCATGCCAGTGTGAACCTGCTTCACGATATCCGGTCGGATAGGGCTGGCGAAGACGGCAGGAATGGTGTGGGTAGCTCCAGAGGGAGCACCATCCTTTCCGATGATCGTAACGGTAGGTCTGGAGGCCATTGTGACGGGAATTTGAGACCTAATGGAAGGGACAGGCGTTAGTAATTTCGAAGAGAGACCGAATCTGTTTCCAGGGTCGGGCGTAAAAAGCGTAACATACCGTGGTCGTCGGGGCGTCGAATTTGGCGATGGGGATGGAAAGTTTCTGGCGGACCCGCGATAAATTTCACCTGAATTTTCCTTCCAAGGATTTTTGGTGGGCGGAGACCCTAAGTGGTGGGGTACGTACCTTAGCGAGTTGAATTGTGCTTCACGTGACTCTATCCCTGACATCCAAAATCCAAGCGGGACCTGGTCTATGCCTAATTGGGGGTGTGAGACGGCTTAGTAAGGGTCAGAGACGTTGTTACAGTATTGAGGACCTATGTCGTCACAAGCTTCACGAAGAGTTGCAAGCTTCAGTATCCAAGCCAAGATTTATTTTAATCTATGGTCATCATATCATATCGTTATCATGTTCGGTGCTACTCTATACATGGCATCTTCGTAAAATGAATCTCGCTATGCATGTCTAGGTGCATCAAGTACCCAAAAAGAATAAGAAAAAGAAAGGAGTTTTGCCTGTCCGTTTATTCCCATCTCCTCCACTCCCTACTCAGCTTATCAATCTGTTCGTCCGTCCATGCGGTATTGCGCTTATCTTTGACGAGACCGAGAAACTTGTTGTGTACGTCCTTCTCAATCTTCAATCTCTCTCGAACTTTACCCTCAAGATATTCGGGGTCCTTATTCCTACAGGCCCTCTTGAAGACTTCTCTCATCCTAGGAGAGTAGAGCTGGCAAGTTGCAACAGGCAGCTTCGTGGGCTTCTGGTAAAAGTTTTGAGCAATCACGTTGTCCTCTGTGCGCTGAGGCCGAACAACATCTTCGTAGCATTCTCCACAAACGGTGAAATCCGGTAGATACTCCATGACGTACCAGTATCCATCGCTCACCCGGCGGTCTTCGCGACACTCATTCAGAGTGCTCAGCCGTGTAAGCATCATGGACAAATCGCCAATGTCTGGCTTTCGGTTGGTCACATAGCCCTTGTCGGATGTTGTCTCAAATGCGTCAAAGAAGAGTACAAACTGCTTTCTCTGGGGCGTGAAGTGAAGAGAGCACACGTTTCGTGTGGGCTCGCCTCGAGAATCAAGCGGGATGAAAACGCCGGTGAGGTTTGGAAACAAGGTCTCCACCGTCTTCGCGCATTGGTAGCATACCGCAAACTCGGGCACTGGACGCCTCGTGTAGGGGTCTTTGACAGAATACCAGACTCGTGTTACCTTTCGTTCCAAGGGACACGGATAATCGCGAGATTCCATCATGACGTTTGCTAGAGCATGAAACAATTGCAGGTCTGGCACTTTATGTTTTAGAGTGAGTAGCCAGGCGATCCGATACCACGGGGATGAGCCGAAATCGCATGCAATCGGGGTACTAGTCGACCGCAACACTGGGTGAAAGTGAGTTCGAAACTGGGTTTCTGCAAACACGGTACCGTAGCAATCAGGGCAGATGTTGAAATCCGTCCGGGGAAGCGTAAGCCAATCCATCTTGCCTGCCACCGCCACCGTGCGCTTGCATTCTGGTATCTTTGGAAGATCAGATTGCCCTTCGTGATCTTTCGACTCAGAATAACGCCGGTATGACCCAACTGTTTGGTCCGGACGTACCCCAGATTTGTTAGGGTCAAAGGGGGGAGGCTGCCAAGGCTTCGTCACCACAGATGGCTCTTTGGGGGTCGGTGATCTAATAGACTTGTCATCCGGTGCGATAAGCTCGTCGTCAACTTGAGGGATGGGTGGCATCAAAACGGATGACGCGCTGATCGTTTGTGACTGCCGCATATCATCGCCCTCTGCGGATGTCTCTGGCCAAGCAACGATGGCATCATCATCATCCGGATAAGGAAGATAAATCGTCGGGGGGGTCCGATTCTCTAGTGTAGTCTTGTCGCGGCTGATTGGAAAGGTAGTGGAAACCCGACGGTTCGGTGCCCAGTCCTCTGGCGGCTCGGCTGGCGCTATGGGCATGGTAGGAACTCTTGAAGGAGAGCGAGAGTTTTGGCCGCTTGTATCGCCTCTGCGCGACGATGCAATAGACACGCGGTCGTCGTCAATGATGACTGGGTTTTCTCTTCTATAAGAAGAACTGAAGGCTTCATCCCGCGGAGAATTCTGGTCCTTAAGCTTGGATGGAGACGGAGCTCTCAAGTTTTCGACGGGGGCTGGCTTGTAGGCCGCATAGGCTCCTTCTCTCAAGTCATCCCGCGGTGGTCGGTTACCATCCAGAGGCCGAGGTCCATTGACGCGGTCGTTCGAGGTAGGTCTTCGGAATGGTTCGAAGCTTGAGTTTGGCCTCTCCGCCGACACTGTCGCGCTTCGTCTATGGTATTTGTCGTCGTCCCGCCTCTTGTCATTTGAATCTCCCAGACTGACGCTGCTCTGAGTGGGCGGCTGGCCATATCCATGATATGTCTTATCTCGACCAGTCGACCCATGCTTTGTTACTTGCGGCGAAAGATAGTCCTCCCCATACTTGCGATACGACTGAGAGAACTCTGGGCGGATGCCACTGGCAGCAGATTTGCTCCGGTGATGACTTGGTACCCGATCCTCGTCTATGTCTGTCTCCAGCCGAGGCAAATCTTGCCTGCTCTTACGTCTCTCTAGCCTTGGAGCAGCGTCGTCAAGGTGATCGGGGTCCTTCTTTTCAGGTTCGTTGGGTCTTCGGGTATATGCCTCAGGTGAAGGAGACGCAGATGCCTTCTTCCGCTCCTTCTTCTTTTCCTTCTCTTGGCGAAGCTTGTCTCTGGATGCGCTGTCATCAGACGCACTCTCTGAAGTGCTTGGCTTGACCGACCCTGGTACAATAACAAAGCGACGTTCAGGGTTGTACTCGTGGACTTCGAGCATGAGTGGTTGCTGGTCAACTTCTCCTCTTGATTGAGGCTCTTCTTCCAAGACAGGTTCGACGCGGCCGCCGAACTCTTTCGCGATTGACTCAGCTTCATCTTCGACACTGGGCGGGGGCAGCACTGAGCGGCGCCGATAGGGAATGTCGTCGTAGTATCGAGGCGCTACACGAGACACAGGTGGCTCAGTTGACTCGTATAGGCGCTCAGGGCGAGTCGAAGAATCGACGGATGCACTGCTTAGATTAACATGGTCATTATTTGTCTCCAAATGAGGTGCAGGAAGGCAGCCATGGATCAGCGCAGCACGTACGAATGGCCATGCTTAGCTCTAGACGTGGTGAAGAACCCCGTCTGGAGCATGTCATGTATGTCGAGGGAGTTGCTCATCTTGACCTGTCGCTAGATGCTAAATCCCAGATCCCCAGGATAAAAAGGCCTGCGACAGGCTCTGTTGGAAGCCAGGCCAGGGCGTGAATGCGACGCGCCGAAATTGGTCGGCCAGAGGCCCAATGTGAGCTGCGTAGCAGGGCCCGCGATGGAGCTTGGACAGGAGCACGTATCGAGATCCAATGATGAGGCAGAGGTCCGCAGGCCAAGCTGGTAAAAACCCACAGCAGCGGTGCCTCTGGAGAGTAAACAGCAAATCTTGGTGCAAGACGAAGGTCAGGATGGTTTGGCAGAAAACCCACCAGACGTCAGCGGTGCCGTGCTTTAAGACGATCCGAGCTGGAGGCCATCAAATGACATCGTGGTGGGGTCTGGGCTGTTTTATTCTAGCGGCCTGGCGGCCCGCTTTGAGGGGTCCCGAGTGCTATAACTGCCTGCTGGGTACCTGTAAGTACCTGAGCCTTGCACCTTGTTGCCACTCGTGCCCAACCCTTGCCCTACCAAACAGTTCGAGATGCCTAAATGGCCATCAACGCCGCCTCGGATGTGTCCGTGTATATCTGACAGGGCTGTGCATGGGGGTTAATGAGAGTTTCGCTGGATGCGGAGAGCTAGACTTGGTCCCGTGTCTGGTGCCTGTCAAGGCTCGAGCTGTGGCCGATTGAGTTTGCTCGCCTGCTACAACTACTTAACAGCTGTGAAACTGAGACCAGCATTGCCCAGATGTCGATGTGCCCCCATTCTTGGACCACCACATCATTATGCGCCAAGCTGGCTGCACAAAAAATCGACGAATCATGCAGCTTGCCCTAGTTCGTCTCTTGGAGTGCTAATTGTGAACGCCGAGGGCTCTGATGGCCTCTATCTTGTGTGTACTTCCCCGCCCGACATTCTATTCGCTGATGCCCTGCGAGTGACGTACAGGGTAACTTTGGTTACTGTCAAGCGGTGATCAGCATCGAAGTTGTGTCTCTGGCCGTCTGACACATTGCCAGGTTTGTCTGTATGTTTTTTGCCATCAAAACCTGCTGTTTACTGCGGCAAGAAGCTTGCTTGTGTTGTGCTGTGGCGAGGCCGCCGAGTCAAACACACTCCAAGTATTAAGAATTGCTGCGGTGGGGCTCTGCCGTGAGGCTCTTTTGGAGGCGCACTTGCAATCAAATGCTTACTTGGAGGGTTAAAGTCTCCATAAGTATGCCACCTACTGCATAAACTCGCGCTTCTATACTCTTATGAGAATTGGCTAAATAGATCTACTTCTATAATTAAATTTGCCTTGTATTTGATATTATCTGCAATACGGGATTCTGGATAGCAAAGTTGGGGTACTGAATAGGCGTTCCCATTAAATGTTCTACTTGGACGGTCAAAGTCTCCATAACAATGCCACTTACTGCATAATTCGCCTCTATACTCTTATGGGAATTGGAAGCGACCTACCTACTCGGGAAAACTCCATACGCAGCACAGCATCTCGATTCAAAAGTCACAATGTCTACGGCCTCATGTTGCTCATATATAAATATGTATTAATTAATTGTCGTATTAGGTCTGTCGTTATTATTGCACCACTCTCATCAGATCATAGCGCGTGAATTAGGTATAAACAGTTGCAAAAGTAATGCGTGATAAGGCCACCTTGGCCACATCCATCCAGCCCGCCTTTTTTGAGTACCCAATGTTTTCCAGGCACAACCCCATCATGGTTCCTCGACAGTATGGCATGCGTAGAACAAGTCGCCCTCCAGAAGTAAATGCGCAGGGCTAATAATATCCGTGGTCGTTTTGCTTAGCCGTCAAGTCTGCCCGTGCTTACTCCAGGAGGTCCCGGATATCCTCGTCAGATTCCTCCTCGTATCGTCGTCTCTCCTCGGCTTCCAGTATCTTCCTCAGCATCTTCCTCTGCCTGACTCGCGCCTTGGAGCCCCAGTCGGCACTGGTTCCATCGGCGTGTTCATCCGCATCCACATCAATCTCTGCTCCGGCGTTCAGGCCACGCAGCTCATTGGGCGACATTTTGGCCACCGCTTCTTTGGCCGCAGCCTTGTCCTGCTCATCCTGCTTTTCCAGCGTCTTCACAGCGTGCTTGGTAGAGTATTTGAGGATGTGTGGCCGTAACAGCAGGTATGTGCAGACGATCATGACGAGCCGAAGCCAGCCGTGTGTTGATATGTCGGTAAAGCTCTTTTGTAGGTTGTTGGAGGCATTCTGGCCGTACTGGGACAATGAGGACACAACAGAGCCCAATGCATTCAGGGTAGCCTGGCCGGCACCGTCCTGCTGCTGTGATTGAGAGTCCATAGTATCAAGCGTGTGTAGCTCTCATAAAAGGGATGCAGAAGAGTGAAAAGATGCAGAGCCTTCACTGCAGTAGGTGAGGATTTTTGATCCAAGGGGATGTATGTGTGTCGCGCAGATGAAGGCAGCCTCTTCTAGTAGTATATAAGGAATATGCTTTCTGAGAGGAATGAGGCAAGACGAGCTTTTTGTAGGTAATGAGAAGTTATGTTGAGAGTTCAAAAGGCAAACTTCCAGAGGGCGGGTGGAAGTTTTTGTTGGACACCGACAACGGCAAAATCCTTAGTGAAGACGGCGTGCCCCGGACTATTTCTCCGAGGCTGCCGGTTGGACCTGGCGGGTCCGATTGGCCCGATGGAGCGCCATTTAGAGGCCGTACAATAGTAATGGCTTCTCGGAGATGCAACTACAAAGGCTGAATTGAGAAACGAGTGAATGCAGCGGTGGTTGATAGTTGAGTTTTTAAATTTTATCGTGTTGCTATTGAATGATTGGGTTATGCAAAATCTGATTTTCATTCATTGGGCGACTCATAAAAAGTCCTCTGGCCTCCGAGGATTCCTGACCGCAACGCTCATCCGCAACCAAGTCTTTACTTTACGGCGTCGCCGTGTAGACACTTGCGCGCTTTTTTATACTATTGCCCCCCTTTCTGATATCAGCAGCAACTTGAATAAGTACAAATACCTAATAAATATGCTTCCTGGCCTGTTGATTCTGAAATGCGATTTATACCATCCATGGTTCATTGTAGAAGATGCTGTGTCTCTGTGCATTATGATTTTATAGGTACCCATCCGGCCGTCTTTACGTGTAAAAGTACAGTGACCAATCACGTGACGCTCCTTCTACGGCAGCATGTTTCCAATCGGCATAGCGCAAAAGCTCTCAATGCTGGTGAGCTCACAAAAATTTCGTCGGCACTCACCCCAGAACGCCTGATCCGGCGCTGTGCAATTTTCCCCTCCCCCACCGTCCAAATATTTTTTTCTTCCCCTTCTCTCTTTGGACCGGCATTGTGTATTTCATACCAGCGGCGCAACATGTCGACTGCATTCAGATCAATTGCCCCGTTTCTGCGGACGGCCCGGCATGGCCTCAAGGCCGGCAGCATCAACCCGCTGCAGGCTGCGCTCAAGAACAACCGCAGTGCCGCTGGTGTTCTCAACATCGCTCGCACATACGCTGTTTTCGAGCGAACCAAGCCGCACGTGAACATTGGTATGATGCCTTTTGGCTTGAATTATTGAAGAGATTTGGTATTAACAGAGATTCTGTTTCTAGGTACCATTGGTCACGTCGATCACGGAAAGGTTAGTTCACTGCAGCCTCTTACAAGACCAATGTCAAAGCGATTTTATATTGACCAGTTTCCGCAACTATAGACCACCCTCTCTGCTGCCATCACCAAGCGACAGGCCGAGAAGGGCTTGGCCAACTTCCTTGAGTATGGCGCCATTGACAAGGCCCCCGAGGAGCGAAAGCGAGGTATCACCATTTCTACCGCCCACATTGAGTACTCAACAGACAACCGCCACTACTCCCACGTCGACTGCCCTGGTCACGCCGATTACATCAAGAACATGATCACTGGTGCTGCCAACATGGACGGTGCCATCATTGTCGTTGCTGCCTCCGACGGTCAGATGCCCCAGACCCGTGAGCACTTGCTGCTTGCCCGACAGGTCGGTGTCCAGAAGATTGTCGTCTTCGTCAACAAGGTTGATGCCATTGACGACCCCGAGATGCTGGAGCTTGTCGAGATGGAGATGCGTGAGCTCCTCACCACCTACGGCTTTGAGGGAGACGAGACCCCCGTCATCATGGGCTCTGCCCTGATGGCTCTCCAGAACCAGAAGCCTGAGATTGGTGAGCAGAAGATTGACGAGCTGCTCAAGGCTGTCGACGAGTGGATTCCCACCCCCGAGCGTGACCTTGACAAGCCCTTCCTCATGTCTGTCGAGGATGTCTTCTCCATCTCCGGTCGTGGTACTGTCGTTTCCGGCCGTGTCGAGCGCGGTGTCCTCAAGCGTGACGAGGAAGTCGAGCTTGTCGGCAAGGGCATCGATCCCAT
Source organism: Trichoderma atrobrunneum (assembly GCA_003439915.1). Classification (NCBI taxonomy): domain Eukaryota; kingdom Fungi; phylum Ascomycota; class Sordariomycetes; order Hypocreales; family Hypocreaceae; genus Trichoderma; species Trichoderma atrobrunneum. The sequence goes on along the minus strand of PNRQ01000240.1, from coordinate 43,218 downwards.
CAAGACCAAGGTTACCGATATCGAGACCTTCAAGAAGTCTTGCGAGCAGTCCCAGGCCGGTGACAACTCTGGTCTCCTCATCCGTGGTATTCGCCGTGAGGATGTTCGACGTGGTATGGTCGTCTGCAAGCCCGGCACTGTCAAGTCGCACAAGCAGTTCCTCTCCTCCCTCTACGTCCTCACCAAGGAGGAAGGTGGTCGCCACACTGGTTTCCACGAGCACTACCGACCCCAGCTCTACCTCCGTACCTCTGACGAGTCTGTCGACCTGACATTCCCTGAGGGTACCGCCGATGCTGCTGGCAAGATGGTCATGCCCGGTGACAACGTCGAAATGGTTGTCACCCTGACCAACCCCAACGCCATTGAGGCCGGTCAGCGATTCAACATCCGTGAGGGCGGCAGGACCGTGGCCACTGGTCTGGTCACCCGCATCATTCAGTAAATGTAACGATTAAAACAACCCTGGAACAGCGTGGAGTTGTTGGAACGGAAAACAAAAACTAAAACCGGTTGGGAAACTGGGCCGGATGCATCCAAGAAATGCACATGTAAAGTTGGTCACAGGGTCCCGCGTTTGAGCCAAATTGAGCTCGTGTATAAGTTGTAGGAGGAAGTGGGCACAAAAAATCTCCGCTTTGCTTCTTCCTTAATGTCTCGATATATGATGTACTTTAGACGGGAGGGTTGGAGGCAGAAATAGAAATGCAAATAAAACCCCCTTTTCTTAATCTACTTGTTCCAGGTTGTAAGGATGTAAACTGCCTCACCTTTGGGATGCGTTTAGGGAGACAATGGAAGGGGGTGGCTAGGATGAAATGTCGCAGACCAAATCACTCAATAACTGCACGCATCTTGTATTGTAGATGCCTGTCACTGCAGCAGGACAGCCTACGAGAGCTGTGGCGTGAATTTAGAGAGAAAGAAAACTTTTCAGTCCATGGCATTCATAGGTCTTCATCTCGTCATCTCCCAGCATAAAGAAAAAGCACACCAACAGAGCGGGACGGAGTATGAAATTTTTTCGAATGCAATGGTATTCGTCTATCCTCGGAGGATGTTCGTCAGACGCACGATCTTTCCTTAAAACCAAGCCATCCATTAAACTCCGGTTCCAGGCGGCCGCCCTCCGAGTGCTTTTTGTGTGTGGCCATCAAAAACGCAGCACGCATCCGTCAATCCCTTGCCCCCCTCGGAAGCCCCCATACAACTCCTTTATCGGTACTGTAAGAAACGAAGACACGTTAGCTGCTGTTTCTCAAAATATCGTATCCCTGATTCCCGTTTCTCTTTTCCCTTTGCATATTTCCCCCCTTCTCCCTAGCTCTTATCGGTTGGTTCTGGATGCTCACCTTGTGGAAACCAATGTCCTTGGCCTTCTCACGGAAGCATTGACGGCACAGGTTGAGGTCGTACTTGCGGACCAGACCGGCAGTGTGCTTGCAGACGCGGCTATAATGAAGAAAACAAGATCCAGTTAGCGGTCGGCTTCTTTGTGAATTTTATCGCGATTCGCCCATTTTTCCATCCTCCCAGTCTGACATTCGCTTGAAGTCGTGCAAGGGAGAGACAACCCAAGCTCAGAAAATAAAGGGTAGCATCAGGGCGTCATACCATTGGCGAGAGCCCTTGCCGTAGTTTCGCGGGCGCGAGTTCCAGACGCTTTCGTGGGACATGATTGCGGTTGTGGTGTTGCAAGATGGTGATTTCGCGAGGGCAGAAGTGGGCTGAAATTTTGTGTGAATTTTGCTATGGTCTATGCTTCAACCGATTGGAGGGTTGTCAGCCCCGGCCGAAGCGGGCCACCAAATCTCAAAGGGCAAAGGGGGGATTTTGCGTGTGTCACGTGCGGATCCCCGTGATTGCGCTTATCTTCACGTGAAACCGTTGAAGGAAATGATAAACAATAGCCAGGGAGCTCCAGTGGGGGCCTTGGGGGCAAATCCATCCCTCGGTGAGGTGAGCCCACTAATCGCAGGCCGAGCTCCCCGCCTGTGCCTGAACCAACATACCTGGACTTGGCGCAAGCTGTCCTCTTTTTATGCCCTTGATTTCAAAGCACTATTTCAGGTGACTCGCCGCTGTGGTTATTTTATAAGTGGTGTTTCTGGCTGGTCATAGCAATTACCCATCAATTATAGCACTCTGTTCCCACTTCAGTTGATACCCGGTCACATCTTTTCCCATCCAACATCCACATACTAGATCTTGCCTTGCCTAATACGTCATGGTTTTGATCAAGAGCCTCGTGCTGGCCGTCCTGGCCAGCTCGGTGGCTGCCAAATCGGCCGTTATCGACCTGATTCCCTCCAACTTTGACAAGCTCGTCTTCTCCGGAAAGCCCACGCTTGTCGAGTTCTTTGCTCCTTGGTGTGGCCACTGCAAGAACCTTGCTCCCGTGTACGAGGAGTTGGCCCAGGTCTACGAGTTTGCCAAGGACAAGGTCCAGATCGCCAAGGTCGATGCCGACTCCGAGCGGGATCTCGGAAAGCGATTTGGCATCCAGGGGTTCCCCACGTTGAAGTTCTTCGACGGCAAGAGCAAGGAGCCGCAGGAGTACAAGTCGGGCCGTGATTTGGACAGCCTGACTGCTTTCATCACCGAGAAGACTGGTATCAAGCCCAAGAAGAAGGGTGAGCTGCCCAGCAGCGTTGCTATGCTCAACAACAAGAGCTTCCATGAGACGGTTGGAAGCGACAAGAACGTGCTGGTTGCCTTCACTGCTCCTTGGTGTGGCCGTAAGTACAGTCCCTGACCCCTGATCAAGTGACGTTTGGTATTTACTGGTGTTGCTTCATCTAGACTGCAAGAACCTGGCTCCTACCTGGGAGAAGGTTGCCCACGACTTTGCTGGTGATGAGAACGTTGTGATTGCCAAGGTCGATGCCGAGGGCGCTGACAGCAAGGCTGTTGCGGAAGAATTTGGCATCACCGGCTACCCCACCATCTACTGGTTCCCCGCTGGCAGCAAGAAGCCTACTAATTACGAGGGCGGCCGATCTGAGAGCGACATTCTCAAGTTCGTCAACGAGAAGGCCGGCACTTTCCGCACCGAGGGTGGCGAGCTGAGCGACGTTGCTGGCACTGTTGCTCCCCTGGACACCGTCGTGACCAAGTTCCTCGGTGGCCTTTCCCTGACCGAGGCCGTTAATGAGATCAAGGAGGGTGTTGCCAAGCTCAAGGGCACTGCTGAGGCCAAATTCGCCGAGTACTACGTCCGCGTATTCGACAAGCTGAACAAGGACGCCAAGTTTGTCAACAAGGAGCTCACCAGACTCCGGGGCATCTTGGCCAAGGGTGGCCTTGCCACTGGTAAGCGGGATGAGCTCAAGGTCAAGGTCAACATCCTGGACAAATTTACTCCCAAGGATGAGAGAGACGAGCTGTAAGCCAAATAAACCACTTGGACATTGATGAGAGAGGTAGAGAAAGACAGAGAGTGAAAGAGTAAAAGAGAGGAAGAGAAGAAAGAAAGAAAACATTTGTCTACACTCAAGCGATGAAAGCATCATAAATTGTATGAACCCTGAGTTTACAGCTATCAAGACAAATGCATCATGATGAAGCTACAATAACCAACCATTTCCTCCCAAAACTCCGTACCATTTTGACGGGCTCTGATCCCTAGATGAGCTTTGCGTAGCTCGGTTTATATCCTATCTCTTTCCATCATGAAGTTTTGGGTGCGGAGCCTGCTTCCTTGTTTTTGCTTTCTAATAGTGCCGCTTCAAGGTTATCGAGCCGGCGAGACATTTCGTCCACTTGCATCGTGTTAGTAGGAGTGAGGCCATTATACTTTAACCTTTCCGCGGTGGTGGCTACTCACTCTTGGCGAATATCTCGGATGAGACCCCAGCAAATTTGTTGGACAAGGAATTCAAAAGGTCTTCAACAGCAGCAGTAACATCGGCGCTGCTGTCCTCGTTGGCCTATATACGCTTGGTTAGCCTGCTCCCTGATTGTAGCTGGATCATCTGGCAGCAGATGTGGTGGCATTCTCGAGGCTTCGTAAAGCCGCTGAAACCAAAGGCGTGATTGCAAATGATCTAGGCTGGCGCGTAGTCCCTAGTCCCCAATATAATGCAAGTGGTAAAATGTAGAGGAGACATACAGGCGCCGGGTTGGAGGCGATAGAGTCACGATTTGATGCCATGTTGACGTGAGATGAGATGAGATGATGCGTGTGATTGTTGATTTTTTCGGCGGGCAGTAGCGAGAGTCACGTAAAAGATGAGCTGCTGAGTTCCCCTCCCTCGAAGCTGCGGGGCTGTGATGCCGCTTATATATCCGAAGTGTCTCTGTGTCGGCCTGTTTCAGTTCGAGTTTGACTTCCAAGGAAAGGGGGAGAGTTTGCTCACAGGAATGAAGAGCACGAGTACATGCTGGGCCCCTCCGTTTGCTCTCCGAAAGTCGTGCTAGGCGGAGACTGGCTTTAGCGTGCTGGCCCTAAAACGGGGGCTCTATGACAGCGGGCTTCAGTGGCCCCGTAGCGGCATCAATCGCTGCAGGCGTCCCCTGTAAGCTCGGTGCCCCGCCACAAGCTAGCGTGGCTCTGTGTTTCATTTCGAGGGAGCTTTCGGGTGTCGCTGAACCTTTCGTCACTCCATACAGTACTTCGTAGTCTACCAAGCTTGTTGGTTGACGACATCTACACTCTACATCATACACTATCCATCTTCCCTGCGAGCTTCGATCCCCAGCACCCGCGCCGAGTCGACTCCGAGCAATCCTTGTCCTCGGAATATCTGCGACAAATTATCATGATAGCGGCATAGCCGATTCCGCGGCCTCAACCACTGCGCTGGGCAGCATGCCACTGCCGGAACTCCCCGCCTACAGGGTCCTCTTCATCATCTTCATCCTCTGGTGGATGCTGCCGGGCAGCGAGTACCAGAGCCAGTCGATAGCGTTATCGGATCTCGTTGTCTCGCGCCTCGAGCACTATCGCGCATCCCTCGATGTGCTAAACTCGACGCGCTGGGGGGACTTTTCTCCCCTGGTGGAGGAGGGGGATGGCGATCACGCGAGCCCCAAATATGTCAACCTGACGGGGTTTCGAGAGAAGGACCACTTGTCGTGGCAGGACCTGGGCCGGTTTCGTGAAAGAGGTCTGCAGCTCAGCCGCCATGCCATGCCAGCGGTTGGCGGCGAGCAGCTCTGGGATGTTGCACAGGGGGAGCCGGTATGGGCAAATGCTTCGGGGGTCCTTCTGGGACAGTGGGTGCGACGCCAGGAGACAATCCCGAGGACATACGAAAGCTACAATCTCAGCGAAAGCGTGCCTTCTATGCATTGGATCGGAGATAAAACTGACTGGGCTCGTAACGTAACCGGCAGTACTGGCAGGATCCAAGTACGACTGACGGGCAACGAGACGGTGGCCGAATACGAGCAGCTGTCCACGGCTGATGCTCCCCTCTCTGGAGGCTTGATACGCAATGTTAAGGCCGTGGTGACGTTTGAAGACACAGAAGGATCAGGACTGAGCTGGGAAATGGTTCTTTTTGGGGTGCATTGGCCACGACAGGGCGTTATCATGATGACGACAACGAGCGAGAAATTCGATGGCGTCTTTGGGTTGCCGCATCTGACGCCTGGGCCCGACTATTTCCAGTCCAGCCAGCGGTTTCTGAACGAATCCCTCGAGCACACTATATTTACTAAGGAGAAGAACATCTATTCCGACCAAAGCATACCATGGAAATCCAACTTTGAGAGCCCTCTCCACACCCGACATCCCTCTCCGCATTGCGAATATGTCATGTATCTTCAAACCCATCCTCCAAGCAGACAGAGCCTGGGTCTTGGGTCTGCCATTCCCAAGGGAGAGAACATGGCAGAGATGTTGCAAGCCATCGAGTCAGAGCTGGAATCTCCACTCGGTGCGCCCATCAAGCACATCCCAAAGCTCCAAATGTCGGCGGTGATATATTCACCTGACTGCGGCCTCTTCATGGAGTCAAAAGGGCCACCGGATTACCCTCGGAGCGAGGCTGACCACCTCCTCGGCGTGAAATTTGAGGTTCAGATTAGCAGCATCAACCATTGGCTGCTCGCATACGCGGTGATGATGTTTGGCCAGGTCATCTTGCTCAAGGGCCAAATGAAGGAGACGTATACCCCGTCCACTCTTGGCAGGGCCAGCTTTTGGACGATTAGTATGATGCTCATTGCCGATGGTATGACTTTCAGCGCGGCGGCTTCGTGGGTTGCCACGGCTCAGTATACCTTCTTGCCAACTCTGACGCTCACGTTTGCGTCCTTTATGTCTATGACCATAGGGGGCAGCCTACTGGCTAAGATTCACGAGGTTCAAACACCACAGCCTCGAGCTCGTCGTGAAGGGCCCCAAGGCGCAGCCAGTCCAAACAGCGAATCGGCCAGTACGGCCTCATCGGCACCGCTGACGCCAAACCGCACGGGCACGGCAACGGGCCCAATCCTTCCTGGGCCGGTAACTGCAGGGCGTGGCCTCGGCAATCCGGCCGCTGCCAACGTAGGTGCCGCTGCGAGCATCGCGGATGGCGCTTCAGCGGTGCCTGGCGCACTCCCAGCAGCTGCGAGGCCAGCTGTACCGCCTACGCAAACTGCGACGTTTCAATCGCTTATGGGTCGGTTCGTGCTCGTAGGTGCTCTTGTTATGTTCATCAGCGTCTCATCCATAGCATGGTACATGACGGCGCGCTCATGGTTCCTCAACATCTGCGCCTTTGTCTATCTCTCCATGTGGATCCCCCAGATATATCGCAATATCATCCGCAATTGCCGCCGCGCCCTCAAGTGGCAATTTGTCATCGGCCAGTCCCTCCTCCGGTTGCTTCCATTGGCATACTTTTGGCTCAAGCCGGATAACTTCCTCCTCACGCGGACCGAACCCCGCGCTTTTGCCTTGCTTGGTCTTTGGGTCTGGCTGCAGATCTTTGTGCTTGCTACGCAAGATGCTGTTGGGCCTCGATTCGGCATACCTAAGGGCTGGATGCCCGATGCGTGGGACTACCACCCCGTCCTCAGAGAGGACAATGTCGAGGCTGGGGGTCTGCCTATTGGTCTTGGTGCCGAGGACAGCCCGGGCCGTGATCGCAGACGCAGCAGCGAGGATAGGGATAAAGCTCGTCCCGGCGACGGCACCACGCGAGCTATCGACTGCGCCATCTGCCGCGAGGTGCTCGAGGTCCCCGTCGTCAAGGCCGGAGAAGAAGACATGAGCGTGACGGGGGTGTTTTCCAGGAGGATGTACATGGTGACCCCTTGCCGCCACATCTTCCACACCCCTTGTCTGGAGAGCTGGATGAAGTTCCGGCTGCAATGCCCGATATGCAGGGAGGATCTGCCGCCCATTTAGATTTGGACAAGCGTAAAAATCGGCAAACTATTTTGTACAACAGCGGATCGTGAAGTAACACGAGAGCGTGATTGGATTTTTTATGACGCCAGGGAGAAACAAAAAAAACCGCCGGTATATTAATACTACTTTAATCCTCTTTTCGATAGAATACCCAGCACTTGTATAAGAAATCATGCTGCTTCCTATGTGTATCAACCTTGAATCCTGTTGCGTGAGCTCATATCTTGTTTTCAACCTCCAAAACTTGCCATATATAAAAAAGATGGATCAATAAATAAAGAGCAGATATTCGCCTTGATCATGCAGCTCAACCAAAAACCAAAGTGAAAAAAGCAAGAGATAAGAAGACACAGGAGAAAGAAAAAAATAGCTCATGGTCCTCATAGTAACATTACCACTCATCATCATTACGTCTTTACCCAGACAATGCAAAACAGCATGACCGATACTCCCAAAAAGAACTTTGACATAAATATTCATAACTTGTTGACATAGCAAAGAAATCACAAAAAATAATAGTAAAAAGGCGTGAGCAAAGAGGGGCGCATGCGTGGTCTTCACCATGTGATTCGGGTCGCTTTGTGTCGTCGGTCCTTCATCCCCTGGCGCAAATCTCGGGAGCCCACGGTGAGCTGAGCGAATCTCTCCCGTAAATCGAAATCGACAGACTGAACCATGATCCTCTTTTCCTCTGGAATCGCTCGGCTTGGAAGGACGGCCTGTGTTGGCCCACCAGGAAGATTCATCTCAGGAAAAGGATTTTCGGACTCTTCCACCTCCATAATCCATTGAGCAATGTTGGCAGTCAGCTCGCTGTCCCACATGCCTTCTCGCCGAGCGCTGCTCCTCAAAAGTTGGATTGCTTCTCGCCTGACGTTCGGCTCTCTACATTTAGTAGCCACGACAAAGAGCGGCGGTACAATTCCAAGGTCTGCGGAGAAGCTGGGCTTGATATGATGAGCTGTGTATTTTCCTGCCCTAAACGCAGGCAGTGGTGTGCTGTGTTGCTGCTTGCACCTCTGTGGATCGGGGCATCGCTCGGTAGCCGCTCGCTTCTCGTCATCGCCAACTACCTCCCAGCCTAGACTGACAATGGCCTTGAAATGGGGGAGGAAACCATCAAATTGGACCTCAGCATCGCAGAAGATCGTCAAGAATATGACATTTGTGTTGATCTGAAACATTTTCAAGGCTGCTATGCCCGATTTCTCCAAGAGATTCATGCCAGGTTGCAGCCGTGATTGGAAGATGGGTTCAAAGGCCTCTGACCACGAGTCAATTTGGCCCTGAAAAGTTGCACCTAATTGCCTCCAGGATGGAGGTAAAGTGTAAGAAGGTTCTTTTTTAGCATGCTGTAAGTGTTCGATGAATCGCAGCAACATCTCGCAGAGCTGATCTGAAGCCAGGCGAGCTTCTCGTAAAGATGAAAATTGATGGGGTATGAGCCTGGATGGCTGAGGTGAACCCATATCCGAGAGGGGTGAGGATGGGTCTTGTAAGCTCTGAGGGCCCAGTTGAATCACATATGGATGGGGAAAATGGAAAGCCATGTCGTACGATTTGGCCTGAATTGCCAATCGTGTGAAAATGATTAGCAGGTCCTCTTCAACCCGTTCATTGGACTGAGGGGCTTGCGTCCGATCATATTGAATCCGAGCCAGGAGCCCCAATCCCGTTTGAATTTGGACAATGGCCTGCCGATGATCACCAATAAAGGAGTCAAAACAGGCCAACAAGACACTGGCCATCAGACGGGTCTTGTTAGTTGCCAGCTTGTTACCGCTGAGATGCAGCATAGCATTGCAGGCTTCCGAATATTTCCTAACGGCAACCTGCCAATGACACATGACTGAGTCAAACCGGCTCATAGCACCAGGTAGCGGTGTCGAGTCCGGTTCACAAGACTGTTCAAGCGTCTTATACAAGGCACCAAGAGCCACGACGGCGTGTCGAATGGACGGTTCGAAGTGGCATTCCTGTAGAACGCGCTGTGTCCAAAAGGTCGAATCAAAATACCCAGACAGCTCTGAAGCCGTTTGAACTCGGAAAAGATCAAAGTACAGGCTTTCAGTATGCATCAAGGCTAAGTTGTGAGATGGCTCATAGACAAAAGGCATGGTGGCATTGGAGGCGAGAGGTTTGGTCTGCCGTTTGCGACGGTTGACACGCCGAGGTGGGAGCATAATGGTGTGACCTGTGAGCAAAAGGCTGGCAGTGGTTGAAGTTGAAGCGCTCGCAATAGTGCTTGGCGCTGGTTGCAGATGTTGGAACCCAGCCGATGCGGCAACCAAAGGCTTTGGAGCAATGCGGACGTCAAGGGCAGCCCTGGTTCCGCGGCTGGGCGCCGGATAGCCAGTGCATTCCTTCTTGCTGCGGACGCACTGCGAGCAAGCCGGACGCATTTCATCGCACTTGATACGCCGCTGTCTGTGGACGGAGCTTGTTAGCGGTTTGTCCGAGATGAGGTGCTGGGGGTGTGAGGAGAGGAGAGAGCAGTGGAGAAGGAGAAGCAGAAGGATTATCATGGTCGTGACCATAAAAAGAAGTTATACACTTCATGGCTTTGTCAAAGTTCAAATGTTCTTACTTGCAATTCAAGCATCCTGTCTTGACTTTGGGATTGCTTCGTCGGTTTCGCTTTTTGGGCGCCTCGCTGCCACTGCCGCTGACGCTGCCATTGTCGCGACCAATGGCTGAAGCCATGGACAAGCCAATGCTGCTCGAAGACGACGATGGCTCCATGCCGTCAGGATCGGGAGAGCCCGTTGGAGTCGCAGCTGGAGTTTGGTATGAGTTCTCAGCCGAGACCGTAGCCGCCGGCCCGGGACCAGGAGCAGCCATGGCAAGGATGGAGAGAGAGGAAGGTGAGAGAGAGAGCCCGCGCTGCTGGGGATTGCACAGCTAACGAAGCGTCATACAGGCGGTAAAATCTGGGGCCGATCGCTGAATAAAAGCAACAAGAACAAGAACAAGCAGAAATATTGAAAGAATTGAAGACTCGGGGGAACGTATGGCGGGGGTTTGTTAAACGGGGAGGCGACCACTCTTATCAGTAAGGTATAGATCAATTGACGGGAAGCTATGCGCCTAGCAGGTCGTAGCTGCCGTCGTAGCGAAGCTACCTAGCCCGTAGAGTGGAGTCGAGGCGAGACAACGGATGCCGCTATTGTGATACACCTCAGGTACAAGAGCTTCGATGTATAAGTACAAGTGCCTCGATCCTCGATCCTGGAGCCTGTACTCGTACAGCGCAGAGCCAGAGCCTGGCGGAGGAGGTGAGACAGACGTGCATGAGAGGGGGAAGCAGTGGAAATTATAACAAGACAACAGGCCAAGAGGTAAAAACGAGGCGAGGAGTGTACGAGTACCGATGGGAGAGCAAGCAAGCAAGCAGTAAAGGACAAGGCAGGACGGGGCATACCGGGGCAGCCTTGGACGGCTCGAATGCGCCAAATCACCAGGTCCACCAGCCAATTCATCCTAGAGCCGCAGACAGACAGCACTGACACAAACACAGACGTACTGTAGGCGTAGACGCAGATGCAGATGCAGAGTCGCTGACAACATGGAACCGTGTATGCACATGCCGCCGCCGTCATGCAGGTCCCCCTACAGCCCAGACAGGGCTGCTTCGGTAGGCTGTTGATTACATGTATGGAGTACAATGCGGTGTACAGTACGGCGCAGTGGGAATACAAGGAAATAAATGCTACCGGACCCAGGCTAACCAGCCCCGTAGCGGCCGTTGGTAGCAATATATCGACATGGAAGCCGTTGGTGCTCTGGCAGTTGGTACCGAACAGGTACACGGTACTTGGGCGACAGCCGGTGACAGATGCGTTAATGTGCATGCAATGGACTCGATGCATCGTGGCAACGCCCGCCAGGATGAACTGGCGATGAGCTTGTTGGGGCGGTGGAGGACGTGCATTGCGTGCACTGCTAAGTGGCAGTTGACGGCATGCAGGTATCACCGGGGTCTCTTCGACACTACCGGGAGACGCCATCGCACCACCGACCCAAGTAGCAATACTAGCCGGTTACCTACTCGTTGTACTTGCCTGACAGGCGGATAAATGTCCATGGATGCCCGTCAAAGTGCCGCCATGTCTCCACGATGTCGAGCCCATATGAGACAAGAGAACCACCACACGTAATACGGAGCATCAGTGAGCAAAGGCAATCCAACATAGAGTTTGACAAGGAACAAGATGTCAGATGGGCCACTGCCATCATACGTTACCGATAGGGACTTGACGCGGCTGTCCTCTTGTACTCCCTTGCTCGCCGTCTTGTACCAGCATCTACCGTTGGGATGGTGGGGATGCCCTCAAAGAATCAAAGTCAACTGACGCCTTTATTGCCATGCCGCCGACCTGAATCTTTCCTCTTTCCCCTTCCACAGCGACTAACCCGCGCTACCAAAGTTCAAGTCACCTCGCACCAACTCGGCACACGTATAGTCGCACTTTAGCTCGCGGCGGAGGGCCCCGAATCGCCCATTTCAGACGCATGCTGCCCTCCAAAGATCCCGCTAGGCATCTCGGTTTGGTCCAAACCGCGCTTTAGCGGCACTTTTTTGGCTGCTGCTGTCAATCTGATCTTTGCCTGTCCGTGGACTTGCACCAACACATCGATGGAGCATGCGACAGGCTAGATTTAACGATCCACGTGTCGCTGCCGCCACATGACTGCAGTTGAGGTTCATCAAGGTTCAAGTTGGGAACGACAATGACACCCGTATCTGCTTCTGTGCCTTTCCCGTGCAAGTATCTGTGCCAAGGCTAAAATTGAAGGCACCGCATGTCTGTGCCGATACATCTCCAAGTTGCACCGAAATGCTCACACATTTCCCCCCCTCTTTCGCTCACCTCCTCTTCGCATGCAGCTTGCCGGAGCTTGTCGTCTGTAGGATGCACTACCTGTACGTTCCGGCTCTGCTCCGTATGCATGTACCTGCTGCATGTGGCCACTTCAGTCCCTTTGGAGCCAGCCAGCTTGTTGCGGTCAGCCTAAACCGTCGTAGCTATCGTTCATCGCCTCCGGTAAAATTTGGTCCGACTCCGTCAGAGACGTGGTTATGGAATTATTTGTATGCAACGTTTGCATCCATCACTATTGCTTGATATGCCTCAATTAATTCTCCAGAGAATGAACACAGCTAATCGACAGCGATGCCTTGTGTGATCTTGGGAACGACGCACGCAGGGGAATTCAGAGAATATATAGGGCGGCCCAAGCTTGAGTCAAAGTGGTTCAGAAACACAAAAGACACGCCTGCCTAATATAGTGAAATTGTCATCTGAAACTCTTTCAAGATTTTATCCATCACAAGCCTGATCAAGGGAAACTCTGTCTTTAGGCACATGTGACCCTCCGGTATGCTCAGGATCTTCCTTGTTGGTACAGGATTCGACTCTTTAGAGCCCATTTCAACACACCAATTCTCCAATTGCCCGGCTGGCAGTGACACTGTGGATGTCATTGTTCTAATTATAGATATATGAAGACTCCATCACCGATATTTCCTGTACAATCACAATCAGTTTGCTATCTGACTCCAGTCTCTACTCTAGCTTTCCGAGGCACAACTTTTGCAGTTTTAATGGCTTTAGGGTAGTAGTATTGAGCTCGTAGGGCGACTTGCCGGCTGAGAAATTGTTCCGCTCTACTTTTGGCTGGCGCTGTGTGATAATGGTCTGCAGAGTCGAGGCATTGTACGACCAATGGCTTGCTAGCTCAGATAGGCAACTTAGGGCTGCATGATATTGGTTTATTCTCCAGAATATGAATATTGGCATCTTTTACAAAGAGGCACCAAGTGGTTGAAAAACCGGCGTATCTGTAGGCATCGCCAGAGGCCGCTGCAGGAGGCCGTCTGATTGGCTACATTCAGCCACTGGCCCGCAGAAAAGTTGCGATGATTCGAGCACTCGGCTTGAATTTGCGAACTTCAATTGACCATCGCCGTTACTTCCATCTACGACTCCATCCAGCTGTGTTGCGCATTCGAGTCTATCCAATTTCTTAAACAGCACACGACTATACGAATGATCTATTGATATTCCAACACCGCATAAACGCACCCTTTGTCGGTCTCTCCAACACACTCTAGCAGACTGCAAAATGGCAGCACAGCCTGAGAAACCGCCGCTGCCACCTCGAAATGAATTCATACACAACTCGGCGCTTGCAGGCGCAATAATTACTCCATTAGCGATGCTTCTGCCCCCTAGAAAGGCCGACATCCGAATGTTCGTTCTGGTGGGAGCATTTTCCATCTGCACAAACCAACTTGCCTATGAGTACACCGGCCAATCTATATACGCACGAATGGGAAGCCGCGTGGGCTCAATATTCGACACAGGGCTACCAGAAGGCGCAAAGAGGACGCAACAGCTATTGAAGGAACAGAGGGAGAGAGAGGCCGCACAGAAAGCATCCCAGTCGGAGGGCAAAAACCGGCTCAAAGACATTTGGATGGGCGGCGAGGGGGAAGATTGGAAAGAGAAGAGGGCTGAGGAGCACAAGCAGAGCTTTCGGGAGGGCAAGGGCATGAGCGATATCATTTTTGACCAGATTGCCGACGTGTGGAGCGGCAACTGGAGAGGCAAGGCGAACAAGGACGATTCTACTGTGGCCGAGTCGCAGAGCGAGAAGAAGAAATAGTCCCGGGGTCTACAGCATTTGGGTGATGATGTCGATGCAATGCAGCATCTTTCTATAACGATTTTGTACTAGTAGGGTGGCATGATTGTATGATATATTGTGTATAATGTAGGTATGTACCAAATACGGCGGCTCAGATATGACGACGATGAGGGGTCTCGTTACTCAAAAGGTGCGCTGGGTGCGATGGGTGCGAGGTCATCGAAAAGCTATGAGGGGTAAAAGGAAGTAAAAATAATAATTACTCATCTCTTCTTGAGCAAAAAATGGCATTTGACAGGGGAAGATAGGATAGAACAGGGTATTTGAAGCTTAAAATAGGGAATGCCTATTCAGCACCCCAATTTTGATATCCGGCATCTCCCGTCGCAAATTGAATAGTAGTGATATACCACATACTAGACGAGGAGAGTCATGGTAGTGAATCCTAGGAAAATATAGCTATAGCAGATACTAGAAATATAGCTATAGTAGCAGATCAATATTTAAAGAACTGCCCAGGGAGCCATTACATAGGTAAGTTCGTGAGTAGTGAATAAACGGCTAACCTTCACACCCGGTTTCGATGCTCGAACTTTAGTCGTCGTTGGGGTATTGACTGTGAGGTTGCTAAATATAACATCAATCGGAGGTCCATTATTACAGCCTAGACGACGTAAGTATGTACTGTAGCAACGACTTGCACTGTGGCGTCCCGGCCGAATATCAGAGGTGGGCGATTTAGCAGCACCAGCTGTGATGTTCGTATCGCAGTAGTACTAATGCAGTCTGAGCCACCTATTTGTCGTCAACGGGTGTCCTAGTAAGGCACAGAAGGTCCTGATTGGCCTCGTGCGATTCGCTTGTACACTTCTGGATCGATGTTTCGATAGAGCTTCCAACTGTTCGTGCCCAAAGTGTGCACCTGCTGATTTGTTTCCGATGACTTGTCCCTGCTTTGGTGAGACCTGGCGGAATGAGCAGCCATGGTGCGAAAAAGGCGTCTATCCATCTTCCAGGTTGTCAAAGGATGTGCGGCTAAGAGCACTGTTAAGGGCAACAAGCTGGACAATCAGGCCAAAATAGCAAAGCCCGCCACAGCAATCCAGTCATTTTCTGGCTGATCGACGCCAAGTTCCAGCTCAGCACAGCCCAGCCCCCTGGGCCCACCCACGTCAGCGTGCTGTGCATGCCACTGCCGTAGGATTTTTCGATCGGAGGTTAGTTGGTGGGAGGTTCAAGGTTATTTATAAGGAAATACGCATCAGCTGCTGCTTGCCTTGCCTTGGTCGCCCTTTTGTTTCTTTTCTCTCTTTACGACCAGAGCCTTTGCCAGTCTTTTATTTATTTCATCTTGTCTGCATCTGCATCCGATAGACCCCCCCGCCGCGACTCGAGGCCTGAAACACCGGCAAGCCTGTGCCAATGCACCGCTCAGTGGCAATTTAACGGCCTGATCCATCAAATCATTGCATGTGCACAGGCCGACAGGGGCCTCTGCAGCGTCTGAGCTCCGTAGACCTGGTGCGAATCGCTGCCGACGGAATACCAGTACATCGCACATCGTATCCACTACGTAATCGCCTGGCAAACATCAAAGCAAGGCATACTACTAAAGTATTTGGAGCCGCTTTTCTCCTGCCCTCCTACATATCTCATACCTCGTACCATCTGCATCCTCGACACATCCATTCATTCACCGAACCTGCTGCAACTCCTTTAACGATACACCGCTTCTGAGGCCACACGCAAGACACTCGCTTGATCCTGTCCTTGGCGTCGCTTCGCTTCTCCTCAATTTCCATCGTTTCTTCTCCTCCGCGTGGCGTCAGAGCCCGCTGGACAGCTCTTTCGCCATGGCTGCCAACAGCTACTACTACGGCGGCAATCAGCAGCCTCCAAACCACCCTACGGCCCCTTACTACGACAGTACGCACGCGCCGTCAGATTCAGAGCTTCCGCAAGCCTACAACCCTGGCTATTCGGATGCTCACTATGGGAGCCCATATGGCGCTCCGAACCACCAACCCCAAACAGGTGCGTCGCCGTTTGATACCGTATTCGACGATCACGCATACCCAACGAATTCGAACTCAGGGCCGGGCGGCGCGAGCAGCAGCGACATCTCTCAGCAAGGATTCTATCACCAAGACACGGGTTACTATGGTTCAAGGACGGAGAACATCCCGCTGCAGGACCACACGAGCAAGTCTCCCGAGGCTACTGACCACATTTACGACGCGCCGGCTGGACAGTCAAATCAGAGGCGTGACA
Organism: Trichoderma atrobrunneum; assembly: GCA_003439915.1. Classification (NCBI taxonomy): domain Eukaryota; kingdom Fungi; phylum Ascomycota; class Sordariomycetes; order Hypocreales; family Hypocreaceae; genus Trichoderma; species Trichoderma atrobrunneum. The sequence goes on along the minus strand of PNRQ01000240.1, from coordinate 26,951 downwards.
AACGAGGCAAGGTTCGGGTAGGCGAGCTGGGCATGTTTGGTTCCAACAGGAAGCGCATCCCATGGCTGGTCTACATCTTCTCGATTGCGCAAGTCGCCGTCTTCATCGCTGAGATTGTGCGGAATGGTAAGCGCACGCGACTATCTAGTTCTAATTTGCTACACCGGCTCTAACCATGGTACCTTGTAGGCCTTTTGACGGGCTCTCCCATCATGATCAAGCCCCAGTTCAACCCAATGATCGGGCCATCGACACAGGTCCTCATCAACATGGGCGCCCGTTTCCCGCCTTGCATGCACAATATCAAGGAAATCCAAGGCTCCACGATTCCCGTGCTGTTCCTCTGTCCAAACGCTACCAAGAGCACGCAATTCTGCCCTCTATCGGAGCTATGCGGCTTCGACGGCAAAGTCCCGGATCCTCTTTTCGATGGCAACGAGCACCAGTCCCCGAGTCCCAATCAGTGGTGGCGCTTCATCATTCCGATTTTCATGCACGCCGGCCTTATTCATATCGGCTTCAACCTGCTTATGCAACTCACCATCGGCAAAGAGATGGAGATGGCAATTGGGTCGATTCGATTTTTCCTCGTCTACATGAGCGCCGGCATCTTTGGTTTCGTCATGGGAGGAAATTATGCCGCCCCCGGTATTGCTTCCACTGGAGCGTCGGGCTCTCTTTTTGGAATTATCGCTCTTACGCTACTCGATCTTCTGTATTCGTGGAAGGAGCGACGAAGCCCGGTCAAAGATCTGCTGTTCATTATAATCGACATGGTTATATCTTTTGTTCTCGGATTGCTGCCTGGTCTCGACAACTTTTCTCACATTGGAGGGTTCTTGATGGGCCTTGTCTTGGGTATCTGCGTCCTACACTCTCCTAATTCTCTGCGAAGGAGAATTGGCCCGGATCCATTTTACTCAGCAGTGCCTGGTGCGGCAGAGCCGGGCTCTGTCCCCTTTTACAAAAACCCAGTTGGCTTTTTCAAGGGACGGAAACCTTTGTGGTGGGCCTGGTGGCTTGTTCGAGCGGCCGCTCTTGTGGTCATCATCGTCGTCTTCGTCGTTTTGATCAACAACTTTTACAAGGTTGGCAATACTTGCAGCTGGTGCAAGTATCTTAGTTGTCTCGTGAGTTTGCGACCCCCTGTCACTTTGCCAAGGATAAACTAACATGCTCTAGCCTGTCAATGGATGGTGCGATCTCGGAACCATCAAGGTCCAGTAAAGGTATAAAAGGTGTCAATTTTCTAGACGAAACAAGAAGAAGTAGAGAGCCGAGTATTTGTCGACGTCCAAATTTCATCTTTGTGTCTCATGAGATGTGTGCAAAAGAAGGAAGAGAACAGAGTGAGAGGATCAATTCTTTACATTATTTATACAGCGCTGGCGTTCAAGGTCGTGGAAGAGGTTACTGCTATACATTCATAAGACAATGGAAAGAAGGAGGGATGATCTCATCATGGGGCGAAAACAACCTCATCTTACAGTTTGTATATAGACGATGACTGTTGTCTCAGGATCAGACTGTCTACATCTCGAAGAGTGTAACTGCATGGGAATGGAAGCAGGGGAGAGGGCCTTTTTGTTTTTATTTTTGTATTTTAGAGGTTACGCCTCCGCAAGATGACTGATGCATCTGGCCATATTTGCGTCACATCTTGGCATTGAGTGTAGTACTAGAGCAGCCGTAAAGAAGACTTATGCAAGAGAGCTGTTTGCCAGGCGGCAAGTCACGCGACTAGTTACCTAAGAGAATCGAGGCATGACGACGCTGTTGATGTTGCATCCGTACCGCTGCCTGTATGAGTTAGTAATTCTCTCACGGCTAAATATCTTTTGCTATTCCGGAATCTTCGTTTTCTCCCTGACTTTACTCTCGATGTCTGGCCCCTTGTTCTGCGAATCTTCATACATACGGCCTCCTGTAGCCCCTTGTCTCAACAACAACACGCGATGAGCATCTCAAGAAGAGCAGAGCTAAACATGATTTGACTAAATGGCAATAAGCAGAGCACACTTCCATTGAGAATTCAATTGAGAACAGACGCGCTCGACAACAAAGGTACGACAAGAAAGGCCAAGGAGCCTCAATAATTCCGTTTCCTGTCTTCATGATGAACGTTCTTAAATGCATGGCTTAACTGAATGATCCCGCAAGGGACACATGTTGAGCAAAAAGAATAAGGTACACCTCTGATACCAAGCTCTAGCCTTTTCTTTTGGAATTACTGTTGTTTCTGAGAAGACGTTCCGGCTAACTAAAGGAATAGGATGTACGACGGTACAACAATTGGGACAGATAATGTTGCAGTTCATCGGTAAGTCTTTTGGTCTTTTTGATCGAGCATCATAATGTGAGGCCGGATCTGTCTGTTGAAGACCATAAACGCCATTTGCGATGACCCAAGCTGTTTGAGTCTCGATACACTCTTTACCAAACGAACGTGTTGTATGCCTGCTAGAGATTCCATAGATTTGTCATAGTTGTGACTCCTAAACAAGTAATTGTATTGCTAAATGAGAGCCACTGTGCTTCTTTGTTTGCCCCTGGCTAGCTAGCAATGGATCAAGATCGTTCTAAAATCAACGGACCGCGAGGAGATTCCCGTGGTGGCGTCTTCTGTGTGGAATCTTCTTTTGCCTGTATTTCCTGGAGCTTTGTTAGAGACGGCTAGGCTCAGGAGTACTACCTTGACTACTAGGTACCTAGGTAGGTACCCCAGAGAATTGCAACCCCGCTCTCGGGTAAGGTACCTCCACATGTACCCTTGTACTCTTGCTTAGGTAACACAGCGACAGGAGAACGCCAACTCACGTGCGAACCCATTAAACAACAGGTGGGTCTCGTCACGTCACGGTCTGGGAGGCGCGTATTGCTGGAAATATCGTGACAGCCGGAATCTCGCCTTTTCCTCCAGGGACCAACAAGTCGCCACAACATTGTTGGAATTCCCCCGCGACAAGCTACAGCCGGCCTTGGTTTGTTCAATTCCTAGCAAGAAGCATCACAGAAAGACCATGGCTGCCACAGTCGTCCCTCAGAAGCGAGTGCTGGGCGAGTCCCGCACTCGCCAGAACATCCCCTCATCACCACAATCTGCCAAGAAGCGGAAGACTGAAATCAGCGAGCCTGCACAGATACCTCGCTTCATCAGCTCACAAAAGGGACCCGGAGCTAAGCTGGGGTCTAGTCAGACAAAGAGCGTGTTCGAATCCGAAGTTCTCGAAAAGTTGAGCCAAGATATATCGGAACGCAAGCAGAACAATACAGAAAAGGACCAAGCATGGGATCGGCCGCCGGTGACGGAGTTCGTCCCAGACCGGGACAGCATCTGCTTCCAGTCCATCGAGGCCGAAGAGGGTACCATAAACGGCGGAAAGGTCGCCGTGAAGCTCTTTGGCGTGACTGCCGAAGGCTACTCAGTTATGCTGCATGTCACAGACTTCAAGCACTACCTCTATGTGGCCGCCCCTCTGTCCTTCCAGCAAAAAGACTGTGCGCTGTACAAGGCATATCTCGAAACACAGGTCGCCCAGCACCAGCCTGCGATTCATTCAGTGAGCTTGGCCATGAGGGAAGACATCTACCACTATCAGGGCAACGTACAAAGCCCCTACCTCAAAATCACCGTCACTGATCCCAAGTTTATCAACACGGTGCGATCGACAATAGAAAAGGGCCTTGCAAACTGGAAGGGCATGTGGGGAGCTCTGGATGGAGGCCTGAGAACATATGACAACATCCAATACGTTCTGCGATTCATGGTAGATTGCAAGGTAATGGCTTTACTGTACCCTTGATTTTGCTGCTGTTGTGGCGTTTTGACTAACAGACTGCGGGCTAGATTCAAGGCATGTCGTGGGTGGAAGCCCCTGCCGGCAGCTACAAGATGATACCGGAACACAGCCGCCAGTCCAATTGCCAGATCGAAGCCGAAGTCAACTACATGAATCTCATAGCCCACAAGCCAGAAGGAGATTGGGCCAAGATGGCTCCCCTGCGTATCCTTTCCTTCGATATCGAGTGCGCTGGACGCAAGGGAATCTTTCCCGAGGCCAACGTCGACCCCGTCATACAAATTGCAAATGTTGTCACCAAATACGGAGAGAAGAAGCCTTTTATCCGAAACGTCTTTTGTCTAGACACTACCAGCTCCATTGTCGCGACACAAATTCTGGATTATGAGAAAGAGGAGCAGATGCTCCACGAGTGGCAGCAATTCCTCATCAGGGTCGATCCAGACATCATCATCGGATACAACACCTCCAACTTTGATTTTCCCTACCTCCTTGATCGTGCAAAGCACCTCAAGGTGCAAGGCTTTGAGTACTGGTCTCGTATTCCCAGCAAGCCATCTAGGGTCAAGGAAACGAACTTTTCAAGTAAACAAATCGGCAGCCGTGACACCAAGGCCACAAATACCAATGGTAGACTACAGCTCGACATGCTGCAGCTGGTCCAGCGCGATCATCACCTGCGAAGTTATACTCTGAACTCTGTGTGCTCCCAGTTTTTAGGCGAGCAAAAAGAGGATGTGCACCACACTATGATTACGGAATTATTCAACGGAACGCCGGAATCACGACGCCGTCTGGCGCTCTACTGTTTGAAGGATGCCTATCTCCCCCAAAGACTGATGGATAAATTGTCATGTCTCGAAAACTATACCGAAATGGCCAGAGTCACGGGCGTTCCGTTCAACTTTTTGCTTTCGCGCGGACAGCAGATCAAGTTTGTCAGTCAGCTTTTCCGTAAAGCACTGGAACAAAAGCTAGTCATCCCCAACATCGCCCCTCAGGGGACAGAGGATCAATACGAAGGTGCTACAGTTATTGAACCGACGCGAGGATACTACGACGTACCCATTGCAACTCTTGATTTTGCTTCCCTGTATCCGAGTATCATTCAAGCACACAACCTATGCTACACGACCTTGCTAAGACCTGGAGATGTCGAGAGATTCAAGCTACAAAAGGACGTCGACTACATCGTCACCCCCAACGGAGACTCCTTCGTGACGGCCGCGAAGCGCAAGGGTCTACTCGCTCAGATTCTAGAGGAATTGCTATCAGCCAGAAAGCAGGCGAAGCGAGAGCTAGCCCAAGAGACGGATCCCTTCAAGAAGGCCGTGCTGAACGGTAGACAGCTGGCGCTGAAAGTCAGCGCCAACTCTGTCTACGGTTTGACGGGTGCGACGACGGGAAAGCTGCCTTGTCTTGCGATTGCAAGTAGTACCACCAGTTTCGGCCGTCAGATGATTGAGAAGACGAAGAAGGAGGTGGAGATGAAATACACCATTGCAAACGGCTACACCCACGATGCTCAGGTCATTTACGGTGATACCGATTCCGTCATGGTAAAGTTTGGAACCAAGGATCTCGCAGAGGCGATGAAGCTCGGTGAAGAAGCCTCTAAATTCGTGTCGGCCAAGTTCTTGAAGCCCATCAAGCTGGAGTTCGAAAAGGTCTACTTCCCCTATCTCCTCATCAACAAGAAGCGATATGCCGGGCTATACTGGACAAGAACGGAGAAGTACGACAAGATGGACACCAAGGGTCTCGAAACGGTGCGGCGTGACAACTGCCTGCTGGCACAGACTGTCATTGAAAAGGTCTTGCGAATGATTCTCATCGACCGAGACGTCCAGGGTGCACAAGAGTAAGTAAAGCAGATGCAATCGGATGATTAAGGGGGTAGAATGGCTAATGTCTTTTTTTTAAAAACAGTTACGTCAAAGGCACAATTGCAGATCTGCTACAGAACAAGGTTGACATGTCAAAACTGGTCATCACAAAGGCCCTTACCAAGGAAGACTACGCAGCCAAGCAAGCCCACGTCGAACTCGCACAAAGGATGAAGAAGCGCGATGCCGGCTCGGCGCCTGGTCTTGGCGATCGAGTGGCGTATGTCATGGTAAGGGGAGCGGCGGGAGCCAAAAACTTTGAAAAGTCGGAGGATCCAATCTACGTGCTGGAGAACAACGTGCCGATCGACACCAAGTACTACCTGGACAACCAGCTAGCGAAGCCACTGGGACGAATCTTTGAGCCCATCCTAGGCGAGACAAAGGCCAAATCTCTGCTGACGGGAGACCACACGCGTACCATCTCGGTGGCGGCCCCCACGGTGGGTGGCCTGATGAAGTTTGCCAAGAAGACGCAGACGTGCATGGGATGCAAGAAGCCGCTCACGGGCAAGCACGAGAGCGCCGGGGCGGTATGCAGCGACTGCGCGCCTCGCGTGGGAGAGCTGTACAACAAGACACTGGACCGAGTATCGGACCTTGAGGTGCGGTTCGGACGGCTGTGGACTCAATGCCAAAGATGCCAGGGTAGCATGCACTGTGAAGTCATTTGCAGCAGCAAGGACTGCCCCATCTTTTACATGCGAATGAAGGCCAAGAAGGATCTGGAGGATGCGGGCAAGGAGCTCTCCAGATTTGATGCAGACCAAGCCGCCATCTGGTGAGAGGCTTTGGATGGGGGGTTTAGGTGGGGAACTGCACGATGATGCAAGCCCTTGTTTTGCTTTATTATTTTCAGGGTTTTTTGGGGGTCAGATGAAAAGGGCCCGACAGCAGAATGGCTGTATTTGTATGTATCCATCATTGGATGGCGTTTTCTGGAGCGAGTGCGAAGCATGCGTGCTCGTATGTCTATGTCTATATATGGACTAATATGCGTGGGGGTTCATGGAATCGCCACGATTGCTTTCATGATTCTGCAATGCCGTTTTGCGTCAGTAATGTGGAGGGAAAGATGTACGACTATGGATCATGTATATCGCAAGTTGATTTGTCGGGACAGCGTATCATCAGGGAGAAGATTAAGATAGAATCAGTTACGTCCAAGTATTAGCATTGCACAATTCAATTGCAAAACCAAGAAGAAAAAAGAAATGGGGTTCCTGACATCGCCGAGAGAGCAGCGTATATACGTTCGGTGAGAGGGGAATGCAGAGCCTAGTTATTCCGAGGCCGCGGCTCGAGACAACGGCAATCCATGCAGGCAATTAATTGTTGCGGGTAGGCGCCCCGAGACTAGGAGGGCCGACTAGAGCTGAGAAAGTGTGCTTGGCGTTGTCAGATTGTGATCTGAGTTGATGGCTCCGATACCGCAGGGCGTTTTTGGAGGTGATGGGTTTGGTGGGCGTAGGGAGAAACCGGAACGGGGGGAGATTGATTGATTTGAATTGATTTGTACGAGGACTGACTGACAGTGGTGACTGACTAATGCCGCTTTATTGTTATTGTGCAATGCTGCATGAGGCATATGTGGTGCGAAGATGGTAAATAGGCACAATGGCTGGGTTCAGTGGTATTGTAGGAATGGTGGTGTGAAGCAGGCAATGTCTAAATTATGGGGACTGGGATACTATCTAAATATTTTTCAATCTTGTGTTCTCTTGATAGAGGCGTTTTGGTTGGGCTGATGATTGCGTTGTGGAATGGTGGCATGTGGTTGCTCAATCTTGTTTGCTTCCCGTATATTTTGTGTTATATATAGATAAGAAAGTCGCTGAAGATATTACACGTGTGAATATCTAGGTAGGCAAGCGGTATGAGAAATAAAAGAGACTAAAAATTTGAGATCGGCACACAGCGTCACAATTACGCACACTAATTTGGGCTTGGAATATGGTTAGAAAAAATGTTCTTATTTTACCTTTGTGTGCGTGAATCCTTGCTTTAGTCTCCGTAATTCTTCATACCGCTTGGTAGGCTCTCATTCGCATCTTCAAAATGTCTTGCAAGACTGACCGAGCACATGTCAAACCGCACTCCCCCAAGCCAATCGCTACCCTTGCATCAACTAGCCTGCATCATCGCTATTTAGCTCGCGTGCTTCCCGCATGCCGGTAACGGCGGGCTTGGATCTTAGCCAAAGTCTACGATTGGCCGGCGGCGATGCGGCGACGCAATTGAATCTTCAAACGGGCAGCGCGGCGGCGGCCAATCAAGAACGGCGAGGTCGCTCGGATAGGGATTGATAGATGATAATCGATTTGACGCTTTGCCTTGGTTGGTGCATTTCATTATCGATATGCTTTACTTTATTGATTTGATAGGACGGGAGCGTGAATCTTTTTACACACCCGTGTTAGTGATTTGATTCCAGTTGATATTGCCGACACTACTGTTGCATACATCGGGCGAGTCGCTCATTATGAGACGGGATATTCAGCCCTTTTGGATTAAATGGCGCTTTTTGGGGGCGTGGGGCGTATTCTGTTATTTCCCCGTGAGCGATTATTGATGATGTCCCTTGCTGTCTGTTTTACCGTGCTGAGAAAAGATCTCGGGTGTTTTTTCTTCCTTTCTATGGTGTTTGTCGAGCAGCGTCATAGATTGACGCCCCCCCTTCGCCTCTCGCAATCTAATCTCATCTACCTAAGCAAGCCCATCTGAGCGACTATCGGAGCGCCAGGCTGTGGCTTTCTAATATTTTTTTATTTGGCGAGAGACGTAACGTGCCATGGGGGTGCCATGGGGGGAAGTGAGGATGGGTTTCTTGGCCATTGAGTTTGGCCGAGATGGCGAAACTTTTGGGCCTTGGCTTTTGGGAGGGAGGCGAAGATAACTGTCTATATAAGAGCAGCTTGGTTCCCGCGGTAGAGATGTTTGGCTTTTTCTCTCTTCTTCTTTTATTTCTTGATTACTGGGTCTTGCAACTCTCGCTTGTATTGCGATAGATATTGTTCTTAGAGAGGCTTTGAAGCACGCGACACAAGATACATAGACTCGCCACATCAACTTCATACCGATTACCGACGCCGATACATCCACACTCAGACTCACCTCAAGATGTCTAACCTCCCTTCCGAGCCCGAATTCGAGCAGGCCTACAAGGGTGAGTTTCCCTCCATGAATAGCAAAACTCGATGCAGCAACAAGTCGAGTCTTCTATACGAGACTAACACATCCCACTACAGAGCTGGCCAGCACCCTCGAGGACAGCAGCCTCTTCAAGGAGCACCCCGAATACCGCACTGCTCTGCAGGTCGCCGCCATTCCCGAGCGAGTTATCCAGTTCCGCGTCACCTGGGAGGATGACAAGGGCCAGCTCCGCGTCAACCGGGGATACCGTGTGCAGTTCAACTCTGCTCTCGGCCCATACAAGGGCGGTCTTCGATTCCATCCTACCGTCAACTTGTCCATGTAAGTTTTCCTTTGTTTTCTTGTCTTGTTTTAGACGAGAACATGTGAACTGACAAAGAGGCTATAGTCTCAAGTTTCTCGGATTTGAGCAAATCTTCAAGAATGCTCTGACCGGCCGTAAGCAGAACTACCTTTCCTGGTGATACACCAGCAAGCAGAGAGATGAATCAAAGCTAATCATGAATCCCCTATTAGTATCAATCGGAGGGGGCAAAGGAGGAGCCGATTTTGATCCCAAGGGCAAGTCTGACAACGAGATCCGCCGTTTCTGCCAGGCCTTTATGCGCGAGCTGTCTCGACACATTGGCGCTGACACCGACGTTCCCGCTGGCGATATCGGTGTCTCTGGCCGCGAGATTGGATACATGTTTGGAGCCTACCGCCAGGCGAGGAACAAGTTTGAGGGTGTCCTGACTGGAAAGGGACTGAGCTGGGCTGGCAGTTTGATTCGACCTGGTGAGTTTTTCTTCTTCTTTCTCTTTATACTTCTAATATAGGAAAAGAGAGAGAGAGAGAAAGGTCTGTGTTGCTGACGAGATTTTGAAAACAGAGGCTACTGGTTATGGTCTTGTCTATTATGTTGAGCACATGCTCCAGCACGCCGGCAAGGGCTCTCTCGCCGGCAAGCGTGTCGCCATCTCCGGCTCCGGAAATGTCGCGCAGTATGCGGCTTTGAAATGTATCGAGCTCGGCGCCACCGTCGTCTCGCTGTCCGACTCCAACGGCGCGCTCGTCGCTCCCGACAGCGGATCCTTCACGCCAGAGCACATCAACGAGATCGCCGCGCTCAAGGCCCAGAGACGGCCCCTGACGGACTTCCAGTACGGCGACAAGTTCAAGTACTACCACGGCGCCAGGCCCTGGATCCACGTCGGCAAGGTGGACATTGCGCTGCCCTCGGCGACCCAGAACGAGATCAACAAGGCTGAGGCCGAGGCCCTTGTTGCCGGCGGCGTCTTGGTTGTTGCTGAGGGATCTAACATGGGTTGTACTCAGGAGGCCATTGACTTGTTCGAGGCCCAGAGGAAGGACAAGGGCCAGGCTGCCGTTTGGTATGCTCCCGGAAAGGCCGCCAACTGCGGTGGTGTTGCCGTGTCTGGTCTGGAGATGGCGCAGAACAGCCAGCGCCTCACCTGGACCGAGAAGGAGGTTGACGATAAGCTCAAGGACATTATGAAGAACGCCTTCCTGGCTGGTCTCGAGACCGCCCAGAAGTACGTCCCTGCTAAGGAGGGCGAGCTGCCCAGTTTGGTTGCCGGTAGCAACATTGCTGGCTTCGTCAAGGTCGCTGAGGCCATGCACGACCAGGGTGACTGGTGGGCTTAAGCGGCTCTTCACGAATTTTTCTCCTCCGATGATTTTTTTTCTTTTTTGATTCAAGTAATGGATTAGAAAAAGTGATGTTTGGCGTTTTGGGACTGGTGGTTACCATTGGGTGTTTTTTTATGTATGGGATGGATTGTACGGCATTGTTGATATCAAGCGGTAGTTGAGATATCCATCATAGCGAAGATGTTAGTGATAGTTTAAAAGATATCCGTTATAACCAATATTCCGCAATGGTGACAACTCGTGTATAACCACTCAAGTGGGGGACAGAAAAACCGAGACCAGGGAGATTTCTCACACCCACGAGTTGAACCATACGCCTATAAAAGGAGTAGGTAGCTGCTATATCTACATTTCCTTACTATATCTATATTTCTTTAGCAACTGCTGCTATATCTATATTTCTCTAGTCTAGCCCAATTAGATTATACACGGCGTTCATGATCTCATCCATGTTGCAAGTGGCTGGGTTGGTTGCCAACGTCTCGTTGTGCTTCTCGTCCAGGAATTAGACCTTTGACCAGGTATCATCCTCCTCATCCAGGCTCGTTTCCAGGCTGGCCGTAAGGCTCCATTTGGTTAGTGTCACATCGTTTTCCAGGTCTGTCACCAGGCCGTCGTAGATTTCCTTATACGTCACATATCGCTCCTGGGGTGTACTCGAAATAACATCCATAAAGCTCCAATTACCAGAAGATTGGAAGGTATTATAACTATACGAAAATTAAGAAAAGTTAGAGAACAGTCTAGTGTATAAGTTAAGTAGTAATAAACAGTTTACCATCAATTAATCCGCCTTTACGAGGGAATACAACACGAGACCATTGCCTGCTTTGTTGAAGCAGCCATCCTTCTTCATTGGCGTTAATATGAACTGTCCCATCTGCTTGTCGTAGTTCGTTGGGTATTTTACCGCGAAGTGCTTCTGGGATATGAATTGCTGCATCATTATAACAGAATGGCTGGGTAATAGACACTGCCCGTAGATCTTTGGCTTCAATATTGCCTGCCGGATACGGAGGGATTGATAGGTGTTGCTCTATGGCTGATATGAACTAGAGATCGAACGATAGCCAAAGGAGTGGGATTATTCTTACTGTCCTCCTTTGCCACCGGTGGGAACACTGCCTTTGTGACGAGAATCTGTAGCTGGTCCTCGCCTCCTCTTCCGTGGATGATAGTGCGAGAGGTCTGTCTCAGTCGTACCTCCGTCATTGTTAGTCCCCCAATAAGGATAGGTATTCCCCTCTGGTCCAAGGTAAGGCTCATGCCGTCAGGGACAGCAACTCACTGATTGTATAAAAGTCCCAGGCTGGCCCATATAACTACTACTATATCTAAATTTTCTTAGTAACTGCTACTATATTTATATAATAAAGCTGGGGTGCTGGCTGAATAGACGTCTTACGAGTTAGTTAGGTGATCATGTTCCTGAATGTATGTACGTATTCATTTTGCGGTCTTGCTTTTTCTGACCTCCGCTTGGCCCTCTTCATAAAGAGCAATATCTATGTAATCGTAACTCAACAGTCTGCCAATTCAAACAAGTCCATTATCTATCTACTGGGTATCTATATTAGATGCACACTCACTACGCCCAACCCATCTCAATCGAAATCAACGTCCTCTGAAGAGTTTCAAAATCATTCTTCATCAGCCGACTCTCCTGCCAGCAGCTGCTCCTTTATGCGCTGGCTGGGTAGCCACCTATCCTCCGGAATGATCCACCACGACACAATGGCAAAGATAGTTACGGCGCCCATGATGACGGGTGCATAGTTAAAGGTATCGGCCGTGACAGGGAACACATACGGCGAGTAAAGCACAGCAACAACCCAGCCATTCCACAGAACGGAAATTGCCTGGAAAGGTTTGCTCCAGCGACCAAGGCTCCATGCTGGCTTGGGGAACGTCTTTGGCGTGAGGAAGAGCCGGCCAAGGCAGATAAGCCCGTAAGCTGCGGCTGAGGGGACGCCAGCTGCCGAAACGAGAGAGGTAAAGGCTACCGGAGAGGGCAAGATGGTGCAAGTAATGATGGAGGCAACCACCCAGACGACGATGACGGCGTTGCGTGGCTGACCGTCGACGACTTTGGATACCCAGGATGACCAGGGCAGGACACCGTCTCGAGCGACGGCAAAGACGAGGCGTGACGCAGCAAGGACAGCGATGGCGGTGTTCTATCATGAAAAGGGTGAGCGTGAGAAACTGTGGAGTGAAGAACAGATACTAAAAAGGAGAGCAAACATACAAACCATAAGGCGACAATGCAAACTACGTTCATGAATATGTGGCCGCCTTGCCCGAGGATCACGGCGTATAGGGGAACGAATGGCTGAACACTTCCGAAGGAGAAGAGGGTATCCGGGTCGGGCTTTGAAGAAGTTGAGTGTCAGATGCTAACATAGCTCATGATTTCCTGTATTCAATAGGACCTAGTATAGAACTTACAGTGCAGAAGAGAAAGAGGATAACAACGACGAAGCCGCCAAGCCCGCTGACGACGGTGCTCCAGAAGATGCCCCTGGCTGCAGTCACGCTGGCATTGCGAGTCTCCTCGGCGACGTGGCCAGAGGCGTCATAGCCGATGAGGATGCCGGCGGTGGCGAGATATGAGAGGCACCAGTTCCAGCCGGGAGAGGCCCCAGTACCATTATAGGTACTCATGAAAGCATCATGGGCGGACCTAAAACCACTTGTTCGGACCGTGCCGATGGGCAGCCAGATCATGTTTAGGACGAAGTCGAGGAGGACGAAGCCAGTGGAGAGGTAGAAGATCCATTTGAAGTATTTAGCTGTTTGGGACGTGTAAGTTCCCGATTTATGTGACTTTATAGCTTGAAGAAAATGGGGATGAGAGGAGCATGGAGATACTCACGGGGTAGGAGATTCCATATCGCTGCGAGAGCGAGGAGGACTTCGGTGCAAATCCACTGGACGGCACGGAACTTAACATCGGAGGGATCTGAAGGGAAATCAAGGTTGAAGACAACAATTTCCTATTCGCACAAGTGTTAGTTCTACATCGCCACCAGGTAGTATAGAAGTTGACAAGACATACCGCCAGCATATAATTCACAGCTCCCTGCGTGTTGCCTGCGGTAATTCTTATCAGCACTCTTCATCTCATTCTCAATCAAGAATCTAAAACCAACTTGCGCAAAATGATGTCCATGCTGAGGTCGACCACCAGGCCGTAATAAATCCTAACAGGCGTCCATATCGAGGCCCTCCAGCCTCAGCCGCCCAGAGGTAGATGGACCCAGCAAGCGGCAGCGACGAGCAAATCTCGGCAATGACGGCGGCGCTGATGAAGCTGAAGACGCACGTCACGATGAAGCTTGTCCTGTTGAGGGGAGAATTGGCGTGAGTACATGTAACAAGACGAGGCTGTCATCGCGATGGGGAGGAGGGGGATGAGGCTGTCATCGCGATGAGGAGGGGGATGAGTCTCACCAGTAGGCGAGATTTCCGCCGGCGGCGATGCCAGTTGAAAAGGTGACGCGGACACCGCCGATGAAGTACAATGCAGCTGTTTATGAGTGTAAGCTATTGATCTTTTGATAATTCTTGTTTGATTTGTTGGGATTGAGTGAGATGCATACCGAAGGTGGTTGAAAAGTTGTGAAACAAGTTGAAGGTTCGATGAAGCACCTGCAAAAACAACCTCGTGTGAGACTTTCCAGCTACACTTAAAAGGTACAATGGATAGAAGTATTTGAACATACGGGCTTGTATCCGAGTTTCGTCTGTCATTGCAGTGTTAGCACAAGTTTGACGCCATCGCAAAGACTTTGCTCAATGTCTCACCAGAACGCGGGTATCCGCGGTTTCTTCGACGACACCTTCAACGTCGTGGGTCTTTGAGTCGGTTGGCGCATCGTCTATGACGGCGGGCGGCGCTTCTTCAATCATATTCTTTATAAATAATTCCTTTTTTCCCTTTTTATTTTAATTTTTTTAAAAAACAAAAATAGCGACGGGAATAAAAGGAAAAGAGAATACGTGAATGAGTCGGGTAATTTATGGTTGCTTCTCGCTAAAAAATACTCCCAGCTTTGAAAGGTTAAAAAAAAAAATAGCTCGCCGTAATTGAATTGAGATGTGATAGATACCCGTAGATAGCGAGCACAAGCTTAGAGTTCTCACTGGAGCCCGTCCCACGTGGAGCGGCCCAACAGCGCTTCCTGCCGTATATTGCTCGTATGATGGCCGCCCGGGTTCTTTGTCGTATCACCAACTCCACCAGCTTTGGAGTGGCAAGTTTCTCATTGTGAAATAGGTAGAATTATCAGGAGATGTTGTTATCTTTTCTTCTTTTCTGGTTGAAATTTTCATTATTTGATCGAAAGATTCTTTATTCTCCTGATTTACATCCCAACAGATGATTTGACTTTGCGTAGCGCGGTTGGCGCTCCGGGAGCAGCTCTAATTGCTTCTAGGCTTTTATCACGCAATTGCCGGGGTTATATGTCCGAGTCGACTTGGTTGGAATATGCCGAGAATCGAAGCAATAATCTTGCAACTATATGCAGAAAATAATTGATAACCCTAAGCTGGATGGCTTGCTGAGTACATATATTCAAGTGGCTTCAGGGTAGCTAAAGACTGTACAAAAGGAACTGCTCACATACCTAATATGAAGACTGCGTGTAGCATTATACCACATCACCAAGAGGCTGCGATATCCTTTACTCTTGTTTTCAACGTCATTCTAGATTCCATTATTCATTGCTTGTGCTTCTATAATAAAGATTTCAGACAGTGACCTGTCCTGAGGAGAATTAACTACACGTACCCATATCCCTTGCCCTACTAATAAGAAAACCATTACTCCACCCGCAGTCCTATTCAACTTGAAGAGGGTTGCTTTCCAGGCATCAACACCAGCCACAGTGTTTGGGTCTTCAGTTGCAACATGGCCCCCTCGTCAACATCGAGCCCAGCAATATGCGGCTCCAGTGCCCTCATCTGTCTTCCAGCATCGCTCTCCTTAGTCTCCCAAGCCAAGCTTAACAACGTATCCAGCGGCATTCCCAAATGGTGAGCCAATCCAGCGGAATCAAACAAATGTGCGTGCAAGCCGCGCATGTGCAGCCACTCTTCGTTTGCAACGGCCGCATACGTCCCGGCTCTCTCTTGGGGAGTTCTCGGCCTCTTGGTCACGGCACCAATGGCCTGGCCAGGGAGCGAAAGTGTGGTGCCCACGACGCCTAGGGCCGTTGATATTGGCAGTGAGATGGTGCCGCCGATGAGGCCCATGGCAGCGCCTATGATGTTCCCTCGTTTGGCATTGTCTGACACGTTCCTGCCGATGGACTTGGCGTGGGCAGCAACATTTCTGCCCAAGTTTTTGGGGTTTTGGCCAATGTGAGCAGCTACATCGGTGGCATGTGACAGGGCGCGATCTGATATGGTGGCCGTCAGGAAAGCCGAGATGGTGGTCATGAAAGACCGCCATGTTTCCTCAGTAATTCCATAGCTGAGAAGAATAGGAGCATAGGCTACCAGGAAAGGCGAGTCTGGATCCGGTTTGATCTGAGGAAAGGCAATGGTTCGGGCGGCACTGGAGCTGCTGCTGGATGACCCGACCTTGTAAACGGGTGGAGGCGCAATCACGGAGCCGTCTTTGCCTTTGCCGTCGGTAGGGAAATTAAATGGTGAGGTAACGGTTGGTGCCAAGGCTGAGGTTCCGGCCGGCGGCTGCGGTGTTGATGCCGAGACTGTGGCAGAGAGCGAATGGGAGACGGAAAGTGAGGCCGAATCTGACGGCCCTGAGCGCGACTCTTCGTATGTCGGCACCGGGTCGAAGGGGATCACCTCTTGCGGAAGCTCAGCCGGTGCGCCGTGAGATTCTTCCGGCTCCGGCCTTGAGCCGCTTTCACTTTCGCTTCTTTTTCCCATGACTAGAGGATGAAATGATTGTGCACCTGCTTGGTATTACGAAGCAATGGCGAGTCAGTGGTTTCTCGACTAGAATCAGCGAGGCGAAACCTTGATTTATTTGTTGTTTTGCACGACTGCTGGTGTGAGTGTGTGATGTGTGTTTAGTGGCTATGCCGGTTACGTCACAGCCTAGTCAGTTTAGTTGCGTAGAGGCACTGACGATACAACATCAGCCTTTCGGCGGTGTCTTTTGGCCAACCGCATTCCTGCAAGCCGCCTCAATGCTTGCGAAGCATCTGCCGCTGCGCCACGGATGCCTCGCGGACAAACATCGGCTCTGCCGACCGCCTTTGGGTCTTGGACCCCTTGCATTGGTTGATTGGGACTCCTGAGCGAAGGAATGGGATCCTGAGCGTTAAGACGGGAGTAGCATTGTGGCTATTCTGGTTTCGGGTAGCGGCTGAAGATGTGGCTTCGCTTTCGTTTTGCAGTGCTGACGACGAAGCGAGCGGCTTTGCGTGCCGAGTCATTCAGTCATTGTTTCTAGCGGTAACCGAGCTGATGTCGGTCTTGTCAGGTCTTGTGTTGCCTTGATTGTGGTTGCGGGAGGCAAAAGTGAGGAAACTCGTCAAGTGTAGGAGGCTTTATTGCTTTGTACTTATACGCTGGGGATGTAGAATCTAGGAGCTTTGACAAGCATCACCAACATGAGGTACAGGTACCGCCATCTCCAGCCAGAGTCTTGCCTAACGTCAAGTAACCCATACCGCTACTTGTCAGCCGGGGTTAGTGGCCTTATTAGTGGAGACCCCTGTCCCATTTAGGAATTTGCAGCTCTTTAGTTGAGCTCCCGTGATTGGCCAAACCCCGGAACCGCAGCCCCGGTTAACTCGGTACTTATGATTTCCACATCGCCATCCCGGTCAACCTCAACTCTGGCGAAACATCACAGGTGACGCTCCTTTAAGCTTATTCATACGCTATTTCCAGTGGCTTCTGACACTTCTCTTGCAGTACGAGTGAATTAATGGCGGCGGGCAAGCCCCTAGCAAGCCCAGTCAGACATATCTACCGTCTACACCTTCCCACTTGGTCTTCCTCCAGGAGCCAAGTGTCTCTGCCAGCTTCGTGACGAAAGACTCTGGACATGATACATAATTCTCTCCAAAGAGTGGACGACAACAACGACGACATGCTGAATCAACCGCTTACCATTCCTAGGCCGTCTATTCCTCGGTCAGCGCGGTCCTCTTCCAGCAGCTCGACCGTCCACTCCTCCCCCGCCGCAACTGTCATCACCAAACCCAGCCCATCCGTAATCAAGCTCCAATTCATCAACACAGCTCACCCCAGTGAATCTACCTCAGCCAAACGCATCAGCCAGATCCGGTCTCACGTAGCCAAGGACTCCCATGCCCGGCGCCGCCAGCGCAAAGCGTCGTGCAAGACCGGCAAAGCCTGCTGTCCATCATCTGCATCTGCAACTGCAACTTCAGCCGTGGCTGCGGATTCACCCGCCCGGTCCGAGAGTCCGGACGACTCCACCTCCACAAAGAAGGCGGTTGCACTGCCAGTTCGAGCACGGCTCCCGCAGTCTTCGTTTCTCGATGGAAAGGAGGGGGCGCTGTCCCGGGGTTTTCGGAGAATTGCACCAAAGACGGGAGCCCTGGATCGGAATGCGGAGGTGCCTTGCCCGAGGCAGATGATTGGCGATGCGAGGAGGGATGTGTGGAACGGGGCCTTTGCCTGGGATTTGACGGATGACGAATACGCAACGTTTAATTTCTGTAAGTGTAAACACCAATCACCCAACACCAATCACCCAACGCCTTTGCATCCCCCTTCTTCATGTACGAGTACATGTACCTTGTCTTATCGCTCCCAACGCCGATCTGCCTGTGGAGTATTTCCTATTGCTACCTACATACTGCACTACCATGTACTCCTACATGATGGTTGCATACATGTCACGGCGCCCCGATATTGTGGACTACTTCTGTTTTTACTTCATATACTGCTTAATCAGGTACAAACATGCGCTGACATTGTCCCCCATTATCAAGACTTGGATTGGGTTCTCAAGTATGGCTATGAAATCTGCTTCCCCCGCGACCAGGTCGCTCCCGTCATGAAGCGCATGAAATCATCCTATGTTCCCTTTGCCATCAAATACCCTAGCCTCCTCGCCTGTATTTTCTACATTGCCTATCACAGGCGCGCCCTCAACACGAAAGATCCGGAAGAGGCAGCCAAGTGTTACTTTATGGTAGAACGATACCGCCTTGCTTGTATCGAATCGATGAAGAGGGCAATCGAGGGTGAAGAGCGGCCGACGTATCAGACTATTACGCTGGCTATGCAGTTGTGTTCAGAAGCGGTAAGTCGTCATCCATCTCGTATCACACCGTTGTCAGCGGAGCTGGGAAGACCTGCGGAGCAACTGCTAATCCATGTCACAGTACTTCGAGGGTCACAGCGACGTCTCATTTACTCATGCCCATGCTGCAAGGACCATGGTATCAGCAAGAGGAGGTCTCGAGAGCTTTGAGAACGTGGGTATCTATGGCCTCCTCTCCTTCTTGCTGGCAACATCAGTGTATAGTGGGAATTACTGGTTCGTTCCCGGTTGTGCGAGGGCGCCTGAGGACTAATTAAAAAGGAGTGATTGTTAAGAATGAGATCAGAATCAATTATTATGTACATGTAAGATAAGGTTATGTAAATGGGTTAGGTTCAGTGTCATACATGGCGTTTCTTTATATACATTCATAGGTTGCCTCATACGGCCTCATGCTGTTTCGTATGCTTCATGACAAATGTTCGGGTATCAAATCATGCTTAAAATCTCTCCCGACTCGTACCCCCATTCCGCTTCCAAGTCCTTCAACCGCCATATGGCACCCCACCCCGTCGTTCTGTCGATAATCTTGAACAGCCGAGCCACCTCGAGATGCTCTCTCGGATGCGTCAACAGCCTGCCTGCAATGTAAAGAGGCTGGATGGCATTGATCAAGTTGCCGCGGTGGGGGTTCGTCCACGATATGCCACACACTCGCTGGGCATGCCAGACGGCCGAGTACTCGAGCGTATTGGGCAACGTCTCGCCGGGGGGCCTCATCTCCAGCATGACGATACACGCCGCGTGGTAGAGCTGGTTGCTGGAAATGGCGGCCCAGTGGGCAAAGAGGATGATGGGGAAGATTTGACTTTCGCTGGCCTCCGTCGTCATGATGGGCAGGAGGCACTTTGGCCGGGTGTCGCGCCAGAACTGCAGCTCGGACCAGAGGCGGCGCCATCTGTCGATGAAAGGCCGGTCGTCGGTCTCGTCGGGCTCGCCCAGCTCGACGAGCCTCACCTGGCGATACATGAGGTCGCAGGCCTTTGCGCAGAGGTAGACGGCCCAGTTGGCGTGCATGTCGGGCGTCTCGCGGCCCTTTTGGTAGAAGATGCTCTTGACGAAGTCCTCGGCCTGCGATTTAGACGTGCCAAGGCCCTCGGGCACGGGGGGAACCCATTTGTCCAGGCTGAGGACGGTGCTCTCTGCGCCGCCGGAGATGATGGCGCCGCACAGCTCCATGCGAGCGTAGCACCAGAAGACGGCCTGCAAGAGACCGCCTGAGAAACCAGTGACTTCGTAGAAGGCGAAGAGCGAGGCACAGCCCTCAATGTGCCGCCTCCAGTTGCGTGGACTGCCGGACATGAGCTCCAGCACGGCCAGGATGCACGCCGTGACGAGCATGTTGGGATCCTTGGCCTGCAATCCGGGTGCCAGCAGCCGGATGCTCTCCTGGTACAGCTCGAGGCTGTCGTAGCTCTTCTCCAGACAGGCCTTTCTCTCCATCTGCCGCGCCGAGAAGGCGAGCACGGCGTAGAACAGGCCGGGCGAGCTCTGTGCCAGCAGGGGCACCTGGATGCCAAAGTGGCGAGCCTCGTCGAACTTGTCGAGGTACGGAGAACACTCGATCACCCAGTTCTTGAGATATTTGACGAGCCTCATCTTGGGGATGGACACCCGCGAGAAGTCGAGGCTCTTTGAGGACGGCACCGACGCCCGGTCATGGTCTGCCTCATCGGCCGGCTCGGGAGTTGCGCTCTTGCTCGGGTCGAGACTCGATACTCCAGCAAAGAGCAGGCCTCGCAGCTCTTCCTGAAGCTCGATATACCTGGGGTTGGCAGCGTAATCGTCAAAGGGAGAGAGCGAGGTCGGGGACATGAAGGCGTCCCCGTCAACATGGTTAGTCGTTGGATCTTCCATTGCCAGTGGCCATTGGGTGTGACTATTGCTTTGAATTTTTCTTCTTCTTTGTTCCCTGCTTTGTCTGCTTGACCAGAGTCCACCTCCCTGCCGCCTGGTCTGATATCAAGGATTCCTGGCGTGACTTTTGGATTGTGCTAGAGTATGTAAATTCGGGCTTCTGACGGTCAGCTGCGGTTTTGGGGGCCGAGAAGAGAAGAAGATCCACCGGCTAGATAAATGGATGAAGTAATAGAACGAACCACTAACGATTCGTATTCACTTTAATTTGGTAAAAACAAGGAAAGAATAAAAAAATTTCGGCTCTCCACGTGGAAATTTTGGAGAACATTCGGGTGAGCAGCTCAAGTGGAACCTTTTGGCAAGGGAACATGGATCGATCAAATCCAGATGCTTGGAGAGTTGGAGAGCTTCTTGCTTCTCTCCGCAAATTCAAAACCGCAAACCCGGCCAACCTCCAGAGGCGCGGGGCTAGCAGCAAAACTAACGGCACGAATTGCCCGTTTTTGCGGAACAAAGCACCCGTTTTCTTCAATGGCGGTGGTTTGAGGTTCGAGTTTCCAGTTTCTAGTTTCTCTGCGCCGGGCACATGACATGAGCGTTGCATCGAGTCAGTTCAAGGTCCCCAGGTTGCCCCCCATGTCAGCATGAGGATGGCGACAAGCATCGAAAAGCGCGTATTCTCGTAGGCTACACTGCCGTAACAGGACTGGCGGCCGACATGGCTCTCTTTAGCCGCCCTAGTGAAGCCATCGCCACATGCAAGGCCACGGGCAACAGCCGAAGCGCAGCGCAGCCAATCGGGATGCCGCTCGGCACTCACAGCGTGGGTGAAGCTATTCCCAAATCAGGGACCATAGGCTACGACCCCCCGCGACTGTCCCAGATTCTCCTCGAGAACACGCGGGTTTGCTCGCCTTTCCCCACCGATGGCCGGGACATGATTCGTATGGGGGGCTCCAGATTTTCGCAACCACGAGGTGGCAGTTTAAAATATGGGAAACATGGGGTAAACAGGGTGAAAATCCGGAGTATGGAGGGCTGCATTTAAATCCGGGGCTTCTCCCACCCTTTTGTTTGACTTGACTCGAACTCCCCTCAACCAGCTTCTCAAGCTATATACCCAGCAGACCAGACTTTCACAATGTCCACCAATTCCACGGATATTGAGATTGCTCCCAACGGCGTTGCTGCCGTGGAGCCGGCACGACGTGTCCATGAAGCCCAAAAGACGATGTGGCAGTCTCTGCGGAACAACCCCAAGGTCCTCTTCATTGCCTTTTTCGCATCGTGAGTTTTGATCAATCATCTTTTTGGCTGACCTTGACTGTTTCTATATATATAAATATATACTGACTGACTGTGATTTCTGCAGATTGGGTGGTTTCGAGTATGGTTACCAGCAGGGTGTCCTGGGCCAGTCACTGGTCATGACCCGTTTCAAGGAAAACTTCCCTGCGGTCGTCGGCTCGTCTTCAGCTACCGGCTGGCTGACATCAGTCCTCCAGCTGGGAGGTATTGTTGGTTCTCTGTCAGCCGGTGTCCTGGGCGAGATCATCTCCCGAAAGTACACCATGTTCATCGCCTGTCTCTGGGTCATCCTGGGTAGCTACCTCTACGTCGGTGCCCACGAGGGCGTCTCTTCACTCCTGTATGCCGGCCGATTCTTCACTGGCCTCGGTGTCGGTCTCTTCAGTGGTGTCGGTCCTCTTTACAACGCTGAGCTTTCTGCGCCCGAGATGCGAGGCCTGCTGGTGTCCTTCTATCAGTTCGCCACGATCCTCGGCATCATGCTTTCTTTCTGGGTCGGATACTGCAGCAACTTTATTGGTGGAACCGGCGAGGGCCAGACAAACCTTGCCTGGAGACTGCCTTCCATCATCCAGGGAATTCCCGCGGTTGCCCTCGCCATTGGTATCTGGTTCATGCCCTTCTCGCCCAGATGGCTTGTCAAGGTTGGCCGCGACGAGGAAGCCAAGAAGACCATGGCCTGGATGCGAAAGCTGCCCGTCGACGATGAGCTTGTCCAGATCGAGTACCTCGAGATCAAGGCCGAGAGCGTCTTCGAGAAGCGAGTCTTTGAGCGTGACCTGCCTAAGCTTGCGAGCAAGAAGAGCAACGCCTTTGTTGAACAGTTTGCGCAATACGCCATGTGCCTCAACTCCAAGGACAACATCAAGCGAGTCTTGACTGGTTTCTTCATCATGTTCTTCCAGCAGTGGAGTGGAATCGACGCAATCATTTACTATGCGACTAACATCTTCATCACTCTGGGCTTGACCGGAGGCACCACCGCTCTGTTGGCAACTGGTGTGACCGGAGTCGTCTTCATCGTCAGCACTGTGCCCGCCATGGTAGGTCTTCATAGCATACTTGCATTGTTTGAACAGCTAACTGACTCGATATCTGCAGTTGATCATTGACAAGGTCGGACGAAAGCCCATGTTGCTCGTTGGCTCCATTGTTATGGCTGTCAGCATGGTCATTGTTGGTATCATTGTTGCCAAGTTCGGCCACGACTGGCCTCACCACGTCGCTGCTGGTTGGGTAGCAGTTGGTAAGTTGACAATCTTTGAAAGCACCGAAGATGAAAAAAGGACATGCAGCTAACTAGCACTCTTTCTAGCTCTTATCTGGGTCTACATTGCTGGTTTCGGAGCTACCTGGGGCCCCGTCTCCTGGACTCTCGTCTCTGAAATCTTCCCCCTCTCCATTCGAGCCAAGGGTGCCTCCATTGGTGCCATGAGCAACTGGCTCAACAACTTCGCCATTGCCTTCTTCGTCCCTCCCATGCTTCAGGCTTGGGCCTGGGGAACCTACATCTTCTTCGCCGGTTTCCTCGTCGTGGGCATCTTTGCCGTCTGGTTCTTCCTCCCCGAGACCAAGAACGCCACGCTGGAGGATATGGATCGAGTGTTCAAGAGCCGCACTGGCGAGATTGACGCCCGGCTGATGAGAGAGGTGCAGGAGGAGGTTGGCCTTGTTGCTCTCGTTGAGGCTCGCTCAGCGGCGCAGTATGAGAAGAGAGATATCCACGAGTCGCAGATTGAGAAGTTGTAAAAAGGGGAAATGGCTGCTGGTATGAGAGATGTGCCGCAACTTGTAATGAATGAAACGGAGTACTATTAGTCACGATATCCTTTAACTTAACAAACACCCATCTTAATTAATGCCTACTTTTTTTTTCCTTTGAGAACTTTACGATCTGTGTGTCTTAGTGTAATAAAGTAAGTAATGTCAACCACTGCTTACCATCTTCTCATTTCTTTGCTAGCAAGCGGAGGACGGAAACACCGAGACAGAGGTGATTTCGAGCACCAACACGTTAAATTATACGCCTTGTTTTTTGGTTTAAAGTATCTGCTTCTATAGCAGGTATATTTCTAGCAGCCCAGTCGCTTTCGGAAACCAGAGTGGGTAAAGTTTTCATTGCTGGTGGCCCAGGTTCGGGAAAGTCAACATTCGCTGCAACTGGTATTGTAGAGGCAAGCGGAGGATAGAAAAGCCGAGACCGGGAACATTTCGAACACCCACGAGTTAAACCATACGCCTACAACAGGAGTAGCTGCTATATCTATATTTCCCTGCTATATCTATATTTCCCTACTA
This sequence comes from Trichoderma atrobrunneum, assembly GCA_003439915.1. Lineage (NCBI taxonomy): Eukaryota > Fungi > Ascomycota > Sordariomycetes > Hypocreales > Hypocreaceae > Trichoderma > Trichoderma atrobrunneum. The sequence goes on along the minus strand of PNRQ01000240.1, from coordinate 2,712 downwards.
TATCTGTTACGTGACTCCACATCAAGCTAGCTAGTTCTCCTCCGCGCTCTCCTTGCCTAGTCTTTTCTTCCCTTATCCTTACCATAATTTAGATTTTAGTTATTAAACTTGCTTTTCGCAGTTGAGCTCAGTGCCTTTGGTCCTTTTGTATATTTTCTCCCCTTGCTTGTTCGTTTGTTCGTGATCCCTTACACGGTCGACTGACTGAGGCTATGTCGCTGGTGCCGTTTGCACAACACCCCGATGCGCCAGTCATTTTCATAGGCGACACTAAGCAATTCGGTCCCGTATCCGTCACTTCCACAGACAGGACGTATAAGGATCTATTCGAAGCACAGCGCGGCTGCAGCTTGCTGAAAAGAGTTCAAGTAACGGGACACATCGACTTCACCCTGTCTGCTAATGACTGTGCACACGGTGATATGCATAATTAGGCACGAGGAGCTTTGTACGTATCCGATATAAAGACGGTGAACAAGAAGAACGGCTACTCGTCCATGATCCATCGATGGGTTATCGATGAATGTCAGAGAAGCCATCGACAAACCGCTGAACCTGCGACAAACATGATCTTCGTCAACGTTGTCGACGGACAGGAGAGGAAGCAGAACGCATCCTACGTAAATCCGACCAACGCTCGCTTCGTTACCGAACTGGTGTCCCGCCTGGTGGCATCAGCACCCATGTTCTCCGCCAAATCCTACATGGATGACCGGTTCGACGTTGAACGATACAAGAGCAAAAAGGGCAAGGACAAAGCCCAAGACCGTGAAGAACGTGAGGAGCGCATTCAGCAGTTCCTGAGATCCTACGAATGGGGCCGGATCCTCATCATCACTGGGTACCGTAAGCAGAAACGCTTGCTGCTGGAAACTCTGGCCGAGCTGCCAGAGGCTGAGGTACCCCCTAGATTAGTATCTGTCCAAACCATCGACGACTCATCCAGCCATCAGGCTGAGGTAGTGATTTGAAATATAGTCAGGACCGACAAGCCCGGTTTTATAATGGAAGGCCAACGCTTGGCCATAATAACAACGAGGGTACAGGCACTCACAATCATCGTCGGCCAAACGGACGTAATCAAGGGAAAGGACGCTCGGACTTTACGCACTATACACGACTACCTTAAAGACCGAGAGGCAATTATCAAAGTCTTCGGCTGGAACAAGTTCTGCGGCGTTTGTCTGCTCCCAGGTCACCGGCAGACTGCCTGCAAAACAATCGTAAATTGCGCCATCTGCAATGAAAAGCATACCGGCCGTCGATGCCCTAAGATTAGAGATAAAACTGTTGCCGACCTTTGCCTGTTTGAGAACGTTGCCCCGTTGGATGACGTCCATCGAGCCTCTTTTAGCTCTATCAAACATAGAAAACTCCCGGAGGGAGTCAAAAAGACAAAGGCCGATCGGAAGGACCAACAGGAGACAGCTACGCAAGACGCTCACAAAGCGTATATAAAGGCGATCACCACGGCGTACCACGACTACATCGATGAGAAGAAGAAACCAGAGGTCAAGGATGAGTCTATCGCAGGACCATCTGCACAACGCGTTGAGAAGGGCAAAGGACCTCAGCGGGAGGCACCCATCGTCAAGGGACCTACTCCTGTCGCCGGGCCATCTACACAGCGCGTCGAGAAGAACGGAGGACCTCAGCAGAAAGCACCCGTCGCGAATGGACCTGCTGTCAAGCAATCTCGAGCAAAGGCACCTTCGTCATCGACCGTCGGTCCATCGAAGCAGCACAACCAGAAACGCAGAGGATCGCAGCAGAGAGCACCAATCGCCAAGGGACCTACCGCCAAGCAATCTCAGGTAAAAGGTAAAGGTCAAGCCGTGAAGAGACCTCAGCCGACGACGAGCTTCCCCATCGATCAGGCGACCCTGACCACCGAAGCTCGTGCGAGGCTGACCGTCGCCAAGGGTTGGGCCATGGTGGTCTCTCCCGAGGCTGATAAACCTGAGACTGACTGAGAGAAGGGGACATGAGGAAGGAAGCAGGATGGATTGAACTAGGGCTGTGGACTATTGCGAGTGCATTACACAGGGATTGAGGATTTATTTGTTGGCATGTTAGAGTTTTTTATACTTTCCTACTATATCTACATTTTCCTACTATATCTGCATTTTGATACTATATCTACATTTTAATACTATATCTACATTTTGATACTATATCTACATTTTCCTACTATATCTATATTTCCCTACTATATTTGTATTTTTCTAGTAACTGCTACTAAATCTATATTTTTCTAATAACTGCATGTGCTATTATATGAGACAGTTGAAACTGTTGAGTTGTCACGTGGATCTGTGTGACCACTCTCCTAGGTCAAGCCCACTTTCTGTTTGCTGCTGTTTGCTGCTGTTTGCTGCTAGCTTTTCCCTCTTTCATATATCAGCAGCATAGCAGAACACAGAGAGTTTTGCACCTTTTCAGCTTGTCAGCTTGTCAGAAACCAAGAAGGAAGGAGAAAAATCTGTCGCCGATGAAGATGCAAGCGTCAAGATTGACAAGGGCAAAGGCAAAGCCGTTGCGACCGAAGAGGATGAGTCTGATTCGGACATAGACGATGAACTGTTGTCGGCTCCGACTTCAAAAAGCCAGCAAAGCAGCTTGAGCCAGCCCCAGCCCCACCAGCAAGACCTAAGTGATCGTCCACTGCGACAGAGGGTCCAGCAATACGCCAAAGGTTCGCCCAGCGTTTGG